>PITA01028069.1:8736-20040 GCA_004023965.1 Spilogale gracilis
AGACTTTTAGAAACAAAATACAGGGTCATAGAGGAAGGGAGGAAAAAAGAAAACAAGATGAGACCAGAGAGGGAGACAAACCATAAGAGACTCTTTTTTTTTCCTTAAAGATTTTATTTATTTATTTGACAGAGACAGAGATCACAAGTAGGCAGAGAGGCAGGCAGAGAGAGAGGAGGAAGCAGGCTCCCTGCCTAGCAGAGAGCATGATGTGGGCCTTGATTCCAGGACCCTGAGATCATGACCTGAGCCAAAGGCAGAAACTTTAACTCACTGAGCCACCCAGGTACCCCCATAAGAGACTCTTAATCATAGGAAACCAAGTAAGGGTTGCTGGAGGGGAGAAAGTGAGAGGATGGGTTAACTGGGTAATGGACATTAAGGAGGGCATACGATGTAATGAGCACTGGGTATTATATAAGATTGATGAATCACAGACCTGTACCTCTGAAACCAATAATACACTATATGTTAATTTAAAAGAGATGTGTTTTGGGATGCCTGGGTGGCTCAGTTGGTTAAGCGACTGCCTTCGGCTTAGGTCATGATCCTGGAGTCCCAGGATGGAGCCCCACATCGGGCTCCCTGCTCAGCAGGAGGCCTGCTTCTCCCTCTCTCACTCCCCCTGCTTGTGTTCCCTCTCTCACTGTGTTTCTCTCTGTCAAATAAATAAATAAATAAAATATTTTAAAAAATAAAAATAAAAAATAAAATAAAAGAGATGTGTTTTATACATACACAGATACACACACAGACACAGAAGAATATTATGCAATCATAAAAAAGGATGAGATCTCATCCTTTTTTATGATATCTTGTCATTTGTGACAACATAAGTAAACCTAGAGGGCATCATGCTAAGTGAAATAAGTTAGACTGAGAAAGACAAATACTATATGATTACACTTGTAAATGGAATATAAAACAAAACAAACAAATAAACAAAAAAACAAAAAGCAAAATCAGAACTATAAATACAGAAAACAAACTGATAGTTACCAGAAGAGAGAGGGGTGGGAGGCTGGGCAAAATGAGCGAAGGGGAGTGGAGATACAGTCTTCTAGTTATAAAATTAAAAAGTCACAGGACCAAAAGGTATAGCATAAGGAATATAGCCAATGATATTGTAATAGCAATGTATGGGAACAGATGGTAGCTATACTTATGAAGAACATAGCATAAAGTATAAACATCATATCACTATGATGTACATCTGAAACTAATATAACATTGTGTGTCAACTATACTGACCAAAAAAAAAAAAAAAAAAAAAAAAGAGTTCCTAGGCAGGGTGGCTGTGGTCCTGGAGCAGAGGATAACAACTTAACTTTTTAATTGACTCTCCCTAATAAGTTAAATTATAAATATTGTTCCTATTGGAAAGAACTAGAATGGATATTAAACTGTGGTTTTAAAGATCTTTTCCAAATAAAGTTTTTGCAAAGTGGACAACCGAAAAGATTATTTTGCTATTTAACAAACCGCTTTTTTAAGGCAAATGTAAAAATTCTGCCATCCAAATCTGTTAATTTTTTCTTTTTTTTTTTTTTAGAATATTCTCTCTTTCAAAGGCACAGAATGAGAACCATAGGAAGGGGTATACAAAAGTCCAAGAAAGAGTTCCTTGGGCTCATGGACTCCATCTAGTGACACGTAACATAAACATAATAACCATACTCAGCAAAACCCAGAAGTTGAAGGTTTTCACTTCATGTTCCCATATTTTTTTTTAAAAAGGTCAACTTTGTCTTCTTCCCTTTAAAAACATAAGTACGACGGACATACTAGACTATTATCTCAAACTCTTTAATAATACGGGATATCTTGAGTGGTTTGGGATCCCCAAATCTACCAAGTGCTGGGGGCCTTGTTCTTGTTAAATATCACAATAATAAGGCTAAAGTTCCAAAATGTTTTAGGTTTCCTTTCCTATTGCTACATCTTCCTTCATAACACATATGTCCTAAATGCATCATCCTTCTAGCTAGTAGGACTTTGCTGCTGCAGCTCTTCTACCCTCAGGCCCTCCCATCCACTAAATTACATAGATACCTCTCCCCCACAAAGCCCTCACTTCAGCTAGAAACAATTTATCCACTATTTGTTTTCAGGACTTAGTGCAAGCAAGATATTACACAAGATTTGATGGAGAATTTAATTTAAAAAAATCTGAATCGGGGCGCCTGGGTGACTCGGTTGAGCGACTGCCTTCGGCTGAATCTAGGTATATACTAGACATGTGCTAACAATGCAAACTGCAAACATTACATGCCTATATAGACACAGTTAAACACACATTATATTCAGAAAACAGATCAATTAAGATAAGAGTAATCCTAGAAGTTTGCATGGAATTATTAGAATGATAATATTAGCCAACTGGTAATAAGCATTTACTGTGTTCCCTAGGCATTAGCTAAGGAGTTTATGTGTTATCTCAATTATTCTTTAGAACAAACCTATGAGACAGATACTATATCTCCATTCTATGGATGAGGGAAGAGAACCTTAAAGAAATAGAGTAACTTGCTCAAAGTCATATAATTAGCAAGCAGTGAAACAGAATCAGGCAGGCTAACTCGAGAACTTGTTCTATCGTGCCACACCACCTGGGTACTTGTTCTAGCTCTGCCACTTAAAAACCTGGTAACCTTAAATAAACCTAAGTTTTTCTGAGCCTTGATCCCCTTATATAAAACAGAGTTAATATCACCTGTTCTGCCAACTTAAAAGATCTGTCAGGAGGAACTTGAAAGAGGGTATCTATGAGTACTTAAGAAACTAGGGGCGCCTGGGTGGCTCAGTTGGTTAAGCGACTGCCTTCGGCTCAGGTCATGATCCTGGAGATCCGGGATCGAGCCCCACATTGAGTTCCCTGCTCAGCAGGAAGCCTGCTTCTCCCTCTCTCACTCCCCCTGCTTGTGTTCCCTCTCTGCCTGTGTTTCTCTCTGTCAAATAAATAAAATCTTTAAAAAAAAAAAAGAAACTAAAAACACTTTTAATGAATTATTATTTAGTCTTACAAGAAGTTACATGTAATAATATACTCATAAACACACACACGTATGTTTCACATTGATTTTCAAAAAGAAAGAATGAAAAGATAGAATAAAATCTAATTGAAATGGTGGCATGTAAGAGGCAAAATGGAAGAGGGGAAGAGACAAGCAAAGAAGCTAGACTTTTGAAAATGGATTTCGTATTACGGTTTTGACTTTGAAACCTAGTAATTACAAAATTTTAAAACAAATGTAGTATTTTAAAAAAGTTATCCCTATAAATTAAAAGCAAATGAAAACAAATGAACCCCAGTTATATCAAGTTGTAGTTGCCTTAACTACATGGAGGAACATTATTTCAAGATAATTTAAATCTGATATTTTTATTGTGCCTTCCTGGTAAGATACACCGTAAAGAGAAAAGAATCACAAACAAATCTTAAACTGCATTTGATAATTTTCTTGTTTGTGATATTGCTGCTTTGAAACTATTGATATAATTGTTTTGAAGCTATTCTCTCTATATATACGCACATATACACATGCACATCAGAAAAAAAATATGTTGGTAGGATAAAGCAAATATGTTATTATCATCAGGAAATAAGATGTTTAGGGGGAAGATACTAGCACAAAAATCAAAGAACTTCATTTGAAATTATAATGTTAAATTTATTTTGGAAATATCAATTTATACTCATGAATTATTTTCCTTATTCAAAAAATACATATTTTCTCATATTCTCCTCTGAAAATCCATAGGACATATTGTGCCAGAGAATAAAAAAGCTATCAAAGATTAAGGACACAGGACCCAACTTGTAGCCAACTAGACAAATCAAAGACAAATAGAAGGATAACTTGAGCATCAAAAGATGTAATAGTGACTGCAATGTATCAAAACATACCAAATATACAAAAATCTACTTGTTCATGATGGTATTCCTAAAACAAAACAATACTCAGTGATATGAGGGGAAAAATCAAGAATTTATCCTACTCTTCTGTATTTCAGAGTAACCAACTGATGAGGATAAGTTTTTCTCCAAAAAAGCATTCTAGCTAATAAGTGAAAAAATATTGAATCAGAAAATCACCATTTTGCAATCCCATGGTTCTAAGCAGCAATCTCCATAGCTACTAAAATCATTACACTGGTATTTTTCAACCTTAGCTGACCATTCCAATCACCTGGAGAAACTTTTAAAGAAAACTGCTACCCAGGTCCTACACCCACAAAAAGTCTAATTTATTTGGTCTGAACTCTTCAAGTAATGCTACTGTACAGCCAAGAATTGAGAAGCATCACTCATGTATCATGATAATACCTGAACCTACAGATCATTCTTAACATCATCATTAGAGAAAAACAGACTTTGTGTAGCTCTTGATGTGATTCAAATTACACAGCACAACCCATGAGGTATCATTGCTAAAAATAAGAGGAGAGAGAGAAAAGAAAAAGAAAGAAAAGAAGGGGAAATAAAAGAAAATTGAAACTGAATCTAGTCAAGTTGCAAGATCTATCATTTTACAGGAGGAAAAGGGTAATAAGGTAACACGTAAATAATATCCAAGGATAAAATAAGCAAAATTCAGAACAAGGATAACATGTTTCTTCAATAAATACATGGCATTAAGAAACAATAAAAGAGGATAGAGTACTGTTTCAACATGAAAGAGGATTAAGAAACATAATCACATCCAATATGTATATCTTGTTTATATTTTGTTTTATACAAACTGATTGTGAAGACAGTTTGAGACAATGGAGGAAAATTCAACAAGACAGTTAGTCATTAGATGATAATAAAGAATTGTTCATTTCTCAGGTACAAAAGCAGTAGGTCATTTTTTTAAGTCCCTAACTAGTAAATATACATACTAATGTATGTATGAAATTATATGCAATTATATGCATCTGTGATTCACTTTAAAATACTTAAACACTTCCCCCCAAAAAAGTAAAAGAAATAAATGAACAAAGAATAGCTACACTGCTGATAATTGTTGAGTGATGGGTACATGGAGATTCAATATGCTATTGTGCTTTGAATAAAATCTTTAAAAAATCTTAAAAAAAAAATTCTGTAACAAGATGGTAACTAAGGCAAAAAAAATGCTATTCATTTGCTTCTTTCACTTAGTAGTATGCATGTAGGTTTTCTCTGTCTTTTCATGGCTTGATAGTTTATTTATTTTTAATATATTACAGTATTTTAATTATATATATTAATATGATATTCCACTGTTTATACATATCACAGTTTATCTATTCACCTACTGAAGGACAATGTGACTGGTTCTATTTTGGCAACTGTGACTAAAACTGCTATAAGCATCTGTGTGCAGGTTTTTGTGTAAACACAATTTTCTTTTCTCTTTTCTTCCTTTTGTTCCCTTCCTTCCTTCCTCCCTCCTTTCCTTCCTTCCTTCCTTCCTTCCTTCCTTCCTTCCTTCCTTCCTTCCTTCCTTCCTTCTTTTTCTTTCTTTCGTGGTAAATACCAAGGAGCATAATTACCGGATCATATGTTAAGAGTATTTTTAGCTTTTTTTTTTATATAATTTTTTTAAAGCTTTTATTTATTTGACAGTGAGAAACACAGCCAGAGAGGGAACACAAGCAGGGGGAGTGAGAGAGGGAGAAGCAGGCTTCCCGCCAAGCAGGGAGTCCGATGTGGGACTCGATCCCGGATCTCCGGGATCATGAACTGAGTTGAAGGCAGTTGTTGAACCAACTGAGCCACCCAGGCGCCCGTATCTTTACTTTCTTTCAGTAATGATTTGCAGTTTTCAGTTTATAAGTCTTATACTTTTCCTTGGTTAAATTTATTCCTAGGTATTTTAATCTTTTTGATGCTACCTTAAATAAAATTGTTTTCTTAATATCTTTTTTGGATTGCTCATTGCTAGTGTATAGAAAATTCAAGTGATTTATGTATATTGATCTTATACTCAGAACTTATCATTAGCTCTAATAACTTTTGCAGATTCTTTAGGATTTTCTATATACAGGATTTTCCATACATAGGATCATATGCAAAAAGAGATAATTTTATTCCTTTTGTTTTCGATGTCTTCTTTTTTCTTGCTTAATTTCTCTGGCTAGAACTTCTAGTACAATGTTGAATAGCAATTGTGAAAGCAGGTTCCCAGTCTCAGGAGGAAAGCTTTTGGTCCTTCATCAATGAAGATGATATTAACTGTAGGGTTTGTTTAAAGATACCCTTTATCATGTTGAAGAAGCTATCTTCTATTCCTAGTCCGATGATTCAGTTTTGAAATCAGGAATTGTTTTTTATAATAAAAAGGTGTTTGATTTTATCAGATGCTTTTCTTTTTTTCATGCATCAAATGAGATGATCAGGTGGTTTTGTTCCTTCATTCTATTAATAAGGTGTAGTACACTGATTGATTTTCAGATGTTGAACCACACATACATTCCTGGGGTAAATCTCACTTGGTGTGAGTATATAATCCTCTTAATACACTGCTGGACTGGTTTGCTAGTGAAATGTAAAAATATATTTCACAACTATATTCACAAGATATATTGGTCTGCAATATTCTTTCTTGTGATATCTTCATTGGCTTTGGTAGCCGAGTAGTGTTGGTCGTAGAATTGTTCCCTCGTATTTTTTGGAAGAATTTGAGAATTGGTGTTAATTTCTCTTTAATTGATTGGTAGAATTCACCAATGACGCTATCTAGCCCAGGGCTTTTCTTTGCTGGGAGGTTTTTGATTACTGATTCAATCTCTCTCTCTCTCTCTCTCTCTCTCTCTTTTTAAGATTCTGTTTATTTATTTGACAGAGAGAAACACAGCCAGAGAGGGAACACAAGCAGGGGGAGTAAGGGAGGGAGAAGCAGGCCTGCCGCTGAGCAGGGAGCCCAATGTGGGCTCGATCCCGGGACTCCAGAATCACGACCAGAGCTGAAGGCAGATGCTTAATGACTGAGCCACCCAGGCAACCTCCCTTTTTTAAAAAATTAACATATAATGTATTATTTGTTTCAGGGGTACAGGTCTGTGATTCATCAGTCTTACACAATTCACAGGATTCACCATAGCACAAACCCTCCCCAGTGTCCATCACCCAACCACACTAGTCCTCCCACATCCCTTCCCTCCAACAACCCTCAGTTTGTTTCCTAAGATTAAGAATCTCTTATGGTTTGTCTCCCTCTCTGGTTTTATCTTGTTTCATTTTTCCCTCCCTTCCTCTATGATCCTCTGTCTTGTTTCTCAAAATCCTCATAACTGATTCAATCTCTTAATATAGGTCTGTTCAGATTTGCTATTTCTCCTTGAGTCAGTTTTGGTAATTCACTTATTTGTCCACTTTATCTAGGTATCTAACGGGTTGATGTACAATTATTCACTGTATTCTCCTAGAGTCATTTTTATTTCTATAAAGTTGGTAGCAATGTACCCACTTTCACATGTCATTTTAGTAATTTACTAAAATGTCTTCTCTTTTTTTCTTAGTCTAGCTAAAGTTTCATCAATTCAATTCATCTTTTTAAAAAGCTAACTTTTGTTGATTTTCCTTTATTTCATTAAACTCTCTTGTTTTTCTAGTCTTTACTTTCCTCTACTCATTCCTTTCCTTTCTGCTTTGCTCTTCTTTTCCTAGATCCATAAGTTGTAATGTTGTTGTTGATTTGAGATCTTCCTTTTTGAATGTAGGTCATTGTAGCTATAATTTTTCTGTAATTCTATCCTGGTTGGAGAAGAAACTTAATATGATTTAAATCTTTTTAAGCACTTTTTGAGACTTGCTATCCTATGTGCAATTGTGTGCCATTGTGAAGAATCTATATTCCGTCAGGTGAAACATTATATATGCCTGTTATGTAGTTGTTCTTTTCAGTATTGTATAGTCTTCCAGTTACTTATAATATTCATTCATTTTGGAGGAATGATCTATCCATTATTTAAAGTATTCATAGCGGGGCACCTGGGTGGCTCAGTTGGTTAAGCGACTGCCTTCGGCTCAGGTCATGATTCTGGAGACCCGGGATTGAGCCCCGCATCAGGCTCCCTGCTCGGCAGGAGGCCTGCTTCTCCCTCTCTCACTCCCCTCTCTCGCTTGTGTTCCCTCTCTCACTGTGTTTCTCTCTGTCAAATAAATAAAATAAAATCTTTAAAAATAAAAAAAAATAAAGTATTCATAGCTAACATTATAATGGTGAAAAGCTGAAAGCTTTTTTTTAAGACTAGGAGTAAGAGGGGTGCCTGGGTGACTTGGTCAGTTTAGCAACAAACTCTGATTTCTCCTCAGGTCATGATTTCAGGGTCATGGGACTGAGCCCTGTTCCAGGCTCCATGCTGAGCAAGGAGCCCTCTTAAGATTATCTCTCTACCTCTCTTTCTGCCCCTCCCCTACTCTTTCTCTGAATAAATAAGCTCTTAAAAAAAAAAAGAGTAAGACAAGGATGTTCACACTTGTCACTTCTATTTAACTTAATATTGGAACTCCAAGCCAGACTCACCAGGCAAGAAAAAGAAATAAGAGGCATCCACACTGGAAGAGCAAAAGTAAAACTGTCTCTATTTGCACTGACATGTTATACATAGAAAACCCTAAAGATTCCATTGAAAAAAATGTTAGAACTAAACAGATTCAGTAAAGTTCCAGGATACAAAGTCAATAGACAAAAATCATTTGTTCCTATACACTAAAAATAAACAATTATAAAAATGAATTAAGAAAACAATCCCATTTAGGACTGCTTCAAGAAGAATAAAATACCCAAAAATAAATTAAACCAGAAAGGTGAAAGATTTGTACCCTGAAAAATGTAAGACACTGATGAAAAAAACTGAAGAAAACACAAATAAATGGAAAGATATTCTGCGCTCATGGATCAAAAGAAGTCTTGTTAAAATGTCTATCTACCCAAAGCAATCTATAGATTCAATGCAACTCCTATCAAAATTCCAATGGCATTTTTCACAGAAATAGAACAATCTTAAAATTTGTATGGATCCACAAAGACCCCAAATAGTCAAAGCCATCTTGAGAAAGAACAAAGCTAGGGGCATTATACTCCCTGATTTCAAACTATATTATAAAGTTATAATAAAAACAATATGATATTGGCATAAAAGCAGACATATAAATCAATAGAAAGGATTAGAGAGACCAGAAATAAATCCACACACATGGTCAATTAATTTACAAAGGAACCAGGAATATACAATCAGGAAAGGATAGTCTCTTCAATAAATCGTGTTAAGAAAACTGAACAGTCATATGGAAATAATGAAACCCCTATCTTACACCATACATAAAAATCACCCCAAAATTAAAGATTAAAGACTTGAACATAAGACCCCAAATCATAAAATCATAAAAAACATAGGCTGTAGGCTCCTTGACATTGGTCTTGTTGATGATTTTTTGGGTTTGACACCAAAAGGCGTCAATAAAAGCAAAAATAAATGGGATCACACTCAAAATAAAAAGCTTATGCACAGCAAAGGAAACCAGCAACAAAATGAAACAGCAAGCTACAAAATGGGAGAAAATATCTGTAACTCGTGTATCTCATATATCTGATAATACCCAAAATATATAAAGAACTTACACAAGTCAATAGTAACAACAACAATCCAATTAAAAAATGGACACAGGATCTGAATAGACATTTTTCCAAAGAAGACATACAGATGACCAACAGATACATGATAAGGTACTCAACATCACTAATCATCAGGGAAATGCATATAAAACCCACAATGAAATGTTACCTTATACCTGCTAAAATGGTTTTATCAAAAAGACAAGAAATAATAAGTGTTGGTGAGAATGTAGAGAAAAGGAAACCCCATGTACTACCGGTGGGAAAGTAAATTGGTGTAGTCATTATGAGAAATAGTATAAATATTCCTCAAAAAATTAAAAATAGAACTGCCATATCATCTAGCAATTCCACTTCTTGGTATTTATTTGCACAAAATTAAAACACTAGCTTGAAAAAATAACTGTACCCCCCCATGTACATTTCTTCTGTAGATGTACAGAAGAAGTTCTATACATACAATGGAATATTATTCAGCTGTGGAAAAGGGAAGAAATCCTGTAACAATATGGATGAACCTTGAGAACATTATGCTAAGTAAAATAAGTCACAAAAAGACAAATATGGTATGATCTTACTTACGTGTGGAACTTAAGAAAATGAACTCAGAGATATAGAGAACAGATTGGTGGCTGCCAGAAGCGATATGGGGTAGGAAATGGGCAAAAATGGGTGAAGGTGGTCTAAAGTTACAAACTTCCAGTTATACGATAAATAAGTCTGAAGATAGGATGTACAGCATTGTGACTATAGTCAATAATACCATGTTGTATATCTGAAAGTTGCTGAGAGAGTAAATCTTAAAAGTTCACATCAAAAGCCAAAAAAAAGTATGTTATACACACGGAACTAATATAATGCTATATGTCAGTTTTAGCTCAAAAATATTTAAGTCATCAACTATTATTGTAAATTTATCTATTTCTTCCTTTAACTCTAATTTTGGCTTCATATGTTTTGGGGACCTTTGTTCCATATGTATATGGTTATATAATCAATATCTTTTTAATGTATTAACTCTTTTATCAATATAAATATCCTTTGTCTACTGTAACAATTTTTGACATCAAATCTATTTTGTGTGTATTATTACAGGTTGCCCATCTCTTTTTGGTTACTATTTGCATGGAATATCTTCTTTTATTTTTTCCCCTTTCAACTTATTTGTGTCTTTGGATTTAAAGTGAGTCTTTTCGTTGACGATCTGAATAGACCTATATCCAGTAACGAGATCAAAGCAGTGATCAAAAACTTCCCCCAAAACAAGAGTCCAGGCCCAGATAGATTCCCTGGGGAATTCTACCAAACATTCAAAGAAGAAATAACACCTATTCTCCTGAAGCTCTTTCAAAAAATAGAAACGGAAGGAAAACTTCCAGACTCTTTCTATGAAGCCAGCATCACTCTACTCCCCAAACCAGACAAAGACCCCATCAAAAAGGAGAACTTCAGACCAATATCGCTGATGAATACGGATGCCAAGATTCTCAACAAGATCCTTGCTACCAGGATCCAACAATACATTAAAAAGATTATCCACCATGACCAGGTGGGTTTTATCCCAGAGATGCAGGGGTGGTTTAACATTCGCAAAACAATCAACGTGATAAAACAAATCAATAAGAGAAGAGAGAAAAACCACATGGTACTCTCAATTGATGCAGAAAAGGCATTTGACAAAATACAACACCCGTTCCTGATCAAAACTCTCCAAAGT
>PITA01028070.1:0-19938 GCA_004023965.1 Spilogale gracilis
TTTGATGGATTCCTGCCTCACGTTGAGGTCTTTCATCCATTTCGAGTTTGCCTTTGTGTGTGGTGTAAGAGAATGGTCTAGTTTCATTCTTCTATATGTAGCTGTCCAATTTTCCCAGCACCATTTATTGAAGAGACTGTCTTTTTTCCACTGGATATTTTTTCCTGCTTTGTCAAAGATGATTTGACCATAGATTTGTAGGTCCATATGTGGGCTCTCCACTCTGTTCCATTGGTCTATTTTTCTGTTTTTGTGCCAGTACCATGCTGTCTTGGTAATCACAGCTTTGTAATAAAGCCTGAAGTCAGGTAATGAGATGCCCCCAGCTTTGCTTTTCTTCTTCAGCAATTCCTTAGTGATTCAGGTCTTTTTTGGTTCCATATAAATTTTAGGATTGTTTGTTCTAACGTTTTGAAGAATGTTGGTGGAATTTTGATCAGAATGGCATTGAAAGTATAGATTGCTCTGGGCAGTATAGACATTTTGACAATGTTTATTCTTCTGATCCATGAGCATGGAATGCTCTTCCATCTTTTTGTGTATTCTTCAATTTCTTTCATGAATGTTCTGTAGTTCCTCGAGTACAGATCCTTGACTTCTTTGGTTTGGTTTATTCCTAATTTGATGAAGTCCCAATAGTTTATTTTTGCTTTTGTTTTCCTCAGGAGACATACCTAGTGTTGGGATCTCCTGGCACCTGCTAGTTTGCGGCCATTAGTGGAAGTTGCCTGGGGTGGCCTCTTGGGCCTCTCCAGAATACTTCCATGTACTTGACCTAGCTGATCTTCATGAGCACAGGCTCTTAGCCGGAGCGTGGACTGCCGAACTTAGCCCCACCCAGCAGTCCAGCCTGAAATCTGCCTAAGGCCTTAGTTATAGCCACGTAATGAGTCCCTATTGGCCCCTGCTACTTCCTTCTTTTACTCCCTCCTTTCCTCTCTATATAACTGTGTCTCTGATACAATAAAGCTGAGATTGCTGAGCCTTCTCGGCTGACTCAACTCCTGGCTTGATGTGGTTTCTTTCCCAGTTTCAGGGTGGGGACCAGGCCCTCGACACTTATCATCTCGCTCAGCCATCATAACTGGACCAGCCTGTTATCCTCCTCCCACACCAGTGTTCCGGAGAGGAACAACCTAGAAAGCTGATGTCAGAGAGGTTGCTGCCTATGTTCTCCTCTAGGATTCTGATGGTTTTCTGTCTAACATTTAGGTCTTTCATAAATTTTAAATTTTATACTTCAATTTTTAAATTTTACATTCAATTTTGAATTTTACACTTTATGCAGTTTTGTGTAAAGTGGTCCAGTTTCATTCTGCTGCATATTGCTGTCCAGTTTTCTCAGCATCATTTGTTGTAGCTTGTCTTTTTATTCTCTTAATGAGGTAAAGGCTTTGAAGTTTTGTGAGATACAATTTATCATTTTTTTCCTTATATGAATAGTAGTTTTGGTGTCAAGGCTAAAAACTCTTTGCATAGACCTAGATACCAAAATTTTTTTCTGTTTTTTTCTCCCCTTAACTTTTACAGTTATACAATTTACATTTAAATTACGCTGATTTAGTTTGAGTTAATTTTTGTATACTGTACAAAGTATAAGTCAAAGTTTATTTATTCCTATACATATCTGAAATCTCCAGCATAATTTGTTGAAAAGTTGTCCTTCTTCCACTGAAGTATTTTTGTAACTTTGTGGAGATATGCTTCCAGGTTCTTTGTTTTGTTTTTCACTGGTCTATTTGTTTACCCCTCCATCAATACCACACCATCTTGAGAACTATATCTATGTACAAAGTCTTTTTTTTAAATATTTTATTTATTTATTTGACAGAGAGAGAGAGAGATTACATGTAGGCAGAGAGAGAGGAGGAAGCAGGCTCCCTGCTGAGCAGAGAGCCTGATGCAGGCCTTGATCCCAGGACCCTGAGATCACATCCTTGGCCAAAGGCAGAGGCTTTAACCTACTGAGCCACCCAGGCACACTATGTACTAAGTCTTAATATTAGGTAAAGTGTTTCCTTGTACTATATTCACTTTTAGTGTTATTTTAGTTATCATAGTGCTGTATCATTTTTATAGTAAGTGTCTGTAGCCTACAAAAACCTTACTGGGATTTTTGACAGGAATTACAGTAAAACCTTAATGTGGGGAGAATTGATATTTTTACTATGTTATGTCTCCAAAATATGAAGTTGGTATATATTTCCATTTATTTAGACCACCCTTAATTTTTTTTAAAATTTTCAGTATACAGATGCCATATATGTTCCTTATGTTTTTAAAAATTTTATACCTCAATCTTCTATTTTATTCAGAATATTATTTTTAGAGAAAAACATTTTGGTGTCTAACTATTAATAACTTTATTTTAAATTAATAATACATGTTTTCTGGATAATTAGTAAAAAATAAGAGTCCTCTTAATCCTGTCAGTAGAGAAAACTACAGTTTTATTTTGCTAAATATTAGAAAATTTTCCTTCTATGTGTGCTTATGGCAGAAATGAAAATATATTGTTTTATAACCTGTTGTTTTTGTTTGTTTTACTCATTATGAAATTCCCCCTTTTGACATAATCATTTATCTAATGGTTGTTTCAGTTATGAGCTTGTAAAGTCCTAGGGACTTAAAGTCCCCCATTATTCTAGTAAAAACAAACAAAAAGACAAAAACATTGTTTATAATTAACAATGATTATGATTCTAAGTATCTTTTTTTTTTTTTTAAGATTTTATTTATTTGACAGAGAGAACACAGCCAGAGAGGGAACACAAGCAGGGGGAGGGAGAGAGGGAGAAGCAGGCTTCCCGCCGAGCAGGGAGCCCGATGTGGGACTGGATCCCGGGTCTCTGGGATCATGACCTGAGCCGAAGGCAGTTGCTTAACCAACTGAGCCACCCAGGCGCCCCTGATTCTAAGTATCTTAAGCTGACTGGGGAAAATAAACTGTATTCATAAGAAGCATAAATAACAGTAGCAGACTCACAAATACTTACTGTGTGCCAGTCACCATTACAAGGGCTTTATATATATTAATTTATTTAACTCTTATAACAATTATATAAGGTAAGGACTATTGTTTTAGTGTGATGGATGAAAAAAGGGAGGCACAGTGAGGTCAAGTAACTTGCCCTAGCTTACACAGCAAGTGAATGGAAAGTTTCTGAACATAGGCCAGCTTGCTCTAGGGTCTGCACTCTTTGCAATACTATATTCACTTTTATAGATAATTTAATATTTTTTTTGATGAGGGAGGATAAAACTTTATGACAGAAAGAACCATAAAATATTGGCATAGTTTCTATGAAACTCAAGATACTGGAAATCATTTAGAATCAAATAATTTTTTTTTTTAAGATTTTATTTATTTGACAGAGAGAAACACAGCAAGAGAGGGAACACAAGCAGCAGCGGGAGGGAGAGAGAGCTACCCGTGGAGCAGGCAGCCCAATGCAGGGCTCCATCCCAGAACTCCTGCATCATGACCTGAGCTGAAGGCAGAGGCTTAACCACTAAACCACCCAGGCACCCCAAATAACTGAATTCTTGACCACAGGCAGGAAGGGAAAAGAAATGGCCCCTTGAAATTCTACAAACTATCCTTTTTCATACCCTATATTATTTGGCTCCAATAAACAAAGCAAGTTTATTTTTATTACTGATAAGATATTTGGGTGCAAAGGACTGACAACTAGATTACAAATTTATCAACATTCATTTGTATGGGCTAATAATAACAAGTTCAGGTAACTGTTTATTCATGAAGTATATGCCATGATTTATGAACAAATAAGTGATATTCACTTTTGGCTATGTAAAATATCTTTGTTCCATAGCACTTACATCTTGTACTTCAGAGGCAAGTCTATAAGCAGGCTTAGGAGACTGAGTTAAGCCCTTGATAAACAGAATCACTGCCAGCCCTTGTTTTGAATTGCTCCTCAGAAAAAAAAAAGAGGAGAGGAGTGGAGAGGGGAGGGGAGGAAAGGAGAGGGGAGGAGAGGAAAAAGGAAAGGGAAGAGGGAAGGGAAGGGGGAAATGAAGGGGGAAGGGAAGGGAAGGGGGAAATGAAGGGGGAAGGGAAGGGAGAAGGGAAGGGGGAGGGGAAAGGAAAGACAGAAAGACAGACCGAAAGAGAGAGAGAGAAGAAAAGAAAGAAAGAAAGAAAGAAAGAAAGAAAGAAAGAAAGAAAGAAAGAAAGAAAGAAAGAAAGAAAGTAAGTTAGTTGTCGTGGGTATTATTAAAGCTATTGACTATCTGCAAATAACTGAGTTCATATATTAAAAGAATTTCATTGCTTTTATTCTCAGAGAACATTACACTTATTGTAATTCAGCCCATATTTTGAGGAACACTATCTTTATTATAAATATGATCAGAGACAAATGTATCTGAAAGCTTCCTGGTCACATAGAAATGAGAAGAGCTTCTTACTTTTATTTTTTTTTTTTTTCATTTTATATTGATGCAGATTTGGTTCAGTATTTGAAAATCAATAAAATATTTCCCTTCTTTTTTGCTATATCACCTGCCTGGTCTGAAAGCTAGCAATACCTTTGACAGGTACAAAAGCAACACCTGAAAATGAAAACAAAATCCAATGTTATCCTCTAAATCCTTCTATTTAGTCTTAAGTACTAATTTAAAGTACATGGTCATTAATACTACTTTGTATGAGCTACTAGGGCACAGTCTCAGAGCAATGGTTAAAATATCTCCTTTGCAATCATTTAGTTCTATGTCCTTTAAATAGATGGATTACATTTCTAGAGTACTTCTGCAAACTGAATAGGAAATAAGGAAATGAGACCAGGATTTTGTTGAGCATGATTTGGACTTTCTAAAGAGGAAAAGACCAGGAAAATAATAAAAAACTAAATACTGAACCAAGCTGATTTCAGTTTTGTTTTATTTGGATTTCTAGGATTACAAATTTAAATTTGAAATCTAACCATGCTATTTGATTTAGAGTATAAAATGGAAATATATTCAGAATTGAACATTTAAGTTTTTAAAAAATTGTGATTCTGCTATATTTTAAATTTTGATATCAGTATGTTTGTTGTTAACAAATTGAAATGTTTATTGTTTTTAGTTGACCTTTTATTCTGTGAACTTTTTAAACTCACTTTTTAGTTCTAGTTTTTTGTTGTTGTTTTGTTTTTAGCAGAGCCCTTGGGATTTTCTATGCAGATAATTATGCAATCTGCTCACAGTGATGGTTTTACTTCTTTTACAATTTGCATGTATTTTATTTATTTTTCTTGCCTAATTTCACTAGCTAGTTTAGTCTATGTTGAAAGAAAGTCTTAGGAGCAGACATTGTTTTGTTCTTGATCTTAAAGTGAAAACATTCAGTATTTTCCTCTGATATTCAAGTTAGGTTAGATGCTCTGAGTTTGTTTTAGATGTACTTTATCAAGTTTAGGTTCCTTCTATTCCTAACCACTGGGGTTTTCTCGTGTTTTGTTGGTGGTGGTGTCGTTTTTTAACATCATGAATGAATTTTGGATTTTGTTGAATGCTTTTTCTTTGCCAATTAAGATTGTCAAATGATTATTCCTCTTTAACAAATTAATATGTTCAATTATATTGGTAGGTTTTCAAATACTGAACCAAATCTACAAACTTGAATAAATCACACTTGATCATGGGGTATAAGTCTTTGTATATCTTGTTTTCAGTTCTATTTGTTTATATTTCAGAATATTTGTGCATTTAAATGCATAGAGGGAGAAGCAGGCTCCCACTGAGCAGGGAGCCCAATGTGGGGCCTAATCCCAGGCCCCTGGGATCATGACCTGAGTGAAAGGCAGATGTTTAACTGATTGAGCCACCCAGGTGACCATGCATTTTTTTTTTCCTTTTGAATAACAAGATAATATGACCTTGTAATATGATTTCAGAAGTGTTCTTTCCTATTGAGTTTTCTTGGAAGAGTTTATGTAAAATTGTTTTGAATTCTTCTTTAAATGTTTCACTGACTTCTACAGTGGAGCAACTGGCATAAATATTTTATTTACAAATTCATTTTATTTAATAGGTCTAGTACTACTCTCATTAGCTTCTTTATCTTGGATACTGTTACTTTGTGATTTTTGAGGAATTGTTCCAGATCTTCTACATATGCTGAGTTTATGAATATAAACTTGTGAATAATATTGCCTCATTTTCCACTTAATGGCTAAAGAATCTGTAATGATATCCCATTTTAAACCTGATATTGGTGATCTGTAACTTCTCTCTTTTTACTTGTTAGTCTGGTCAGTGGTTTTTTTTGTTTGTTTGTTTTTTTCAAATTTACTGATTTTTTTATTAATTTTTTTAAAAGACGTATTTATTTTAGAAAATCTCAAGCAGACTCCTTTCTGAGTGCAGAGCCCAGTGGGGATCCTGAGATCAATACTCATGACCTAGGCCAAAATCAAGAGTCAGACTCTTAACCAACTGAGCCAGGCCACCCAGGTGCCCCACTAATTATTTTTAAAGAACTTGATTTTTATTTTCTCTATTCAATGTTATTAATTTCTGCTCTTATACATTTACCTTTTTTCTTCCACTTTCATGTGAACATGCTTCAGTTATCCAGTTTCCTGAACTTAGATGATCAATTTGAGAACTTTCTTCTTTTCTAATGTGAGGATTTCACGCTACAAATTTCCCCTCGGCTCTCATTTAGTTGCGTTCCACATATTTCAATTTAAAAAAACTTTTTTAGCTCTTCTTTGTGATAACTTTGCTACAAATTATTTTCATTTCCTTTCATCTGAGAATGTCTTTATTTTCCCCTTCTACCCCAAAGACCGTTTCCTCATAGATGGAATTCATGTGTGTCAATTCTTTCAATACAATTCTTTTCTACTTCCTTCTGTTCTCCGTGGTTTCAGATGAGAAAAATACAGGGATTCTCATGCCAGCTTGGGAAAGAGACATCTTCGCATAGTCACTTGTTACTGGGACTTCCCATCAATTCCTCTTGCCTCTTCTGCCAAACTTGCCTGGTGTTATATGCTGAACTCTCATTTGATCTAGGGGAGAAAATCAGCCTACTTGGGCTGCCCTACTATTGTTAAACTGGGTTTCAGGAAAAGTCAGGTCCAGCTTATTTTCTTTTGTTGGGTGGGGTCACAAGACACTGTCACTGTTTGTTCCTCTAATCCTGGAGTCTAAAACCAGTGCAACTTTCTCTTCTATCTTTTGTAATTTTCTTTTGGGCATCTCTTAAGTTGTTTTCAGGTTTTGTATTTGTACTTGGTAGGAAGCAATAGGAAGAGACAAATCTATACCATCTAGATTGAACCAAAAGTTGATAATACATTTTGATCTGGAATTATTTGCCATTGTAACAGTTATCAACTTGATTTATTTTATTTGCTTTGCACTTTTACTTCTAATCTTTCCAGACTATAGGATATATAAGGGTAGGGATTTTATTTTTATTCACTTGTCTGTTTCTATTTATTTATATTAAGTATATAGAAAGCATATATTTTCTGTGAATAAAATATAAATTTAACATTTCACAAAATTAATAGAAATCAAATGTGCTATAAGCATAAATGCAAAGTGACTTTGCTTTTACATTACTCAGTGAAAATATTGTTTAGGTAAAATTTTTACTGTGTAAGTCAATACTCTGAAAAATACCTAATAATAATATTATTACTTCATTCCCTTTCCATTTGGACAAGCAGAAACTTCATCTAAAGAATGATACTGACCTCAGATACGTGGACATCCTGAGGAATTTTTAAAGTTAAAATTATTGTTTATTAACCCACTTGCTGAAATGATACAAATTTTATATTTGTTTATATGTGTCTTATTTTATTATTATTGTTGTTATAAAATTGTTATTATTGTTATTGTTACTTTGAGAGTCCCAGGAATATTTTAGTATTAAAAGACAATTCTTACTGGAACCTGAAAAAAATCATAGGGCTTATTCCTCTTTTTTTCATGCAGCATGGCTTCTACACTATTCCAGGAAGATGGGATTCCTGATATAATCAATCTTGTCATTATTATTCACCAAATATGTCAGCCAAAGCTCATTCTTACAGAATTAACATACATATACCTATACACAAACATACACATATATATGAATGAGGGAATGAAAAGATAAATTTTCTTTAAATAATACTTTAAAAAATGTGTGTTAATAGGAGAACACACAGTTATCAAGTATTAGTGGTTTGTTCACAGTAACCAAAATATGGATAGTATGAGTTTTAGACAGTCCAGAGATTTTCTTTTGACATATTTTAATTTATAGATTCATAGAAATAATTGGAGACTTTATTTTTTTTTATAATTGGGGACTTTAAAATGATTTACTCCTAACTTGTCATTTATAGCTTACAGAGGTAGAAAGGATAAATTACCTACCCATGGCTGCTTAGCTTGTTAGTGGCATATCTAGAAGTTTATTTTCTTCATGACTCCCATAAAAGGATGAAGAGAAACTTAGTATTTATGAGGTCTTACTGCCTGTATCTTCTAGGCAACATTTTCAAAAGGAATTGCTGAGTATAAAAACCATGTACTTTAAAGAAATAAATAGAAAAAAAAAAAGTATGACTTCCCTAACTTGGATGGAGACATGTAGAGCCTACTGTCAGTAAGAAATGGAGTAAATATAGGTTAACTACTTGGCTCAGCAAGTAGCTACACTTGACTCACTAAACAAACATTTATTGAGTGATAATTATGTGTGAGGCACTGTGCTATTACTTTGACTATAAAGATAAAAAGATGATTTTGTGTTAAGAGTACCTGGAGTCATCAAGATGTTTTACCTCACAACTCTGACTCTGTTAATGATGAGCCATGTGATTTTTGGTAAACATTTTAATGACTGATGCCTCAATTTTCTCTTCTTTAAATGAGGATAATAGTAGTTTTTATATCATAATATTGGTATGAATGGAAAATGTACAGTGATACTACATTTATCCCAGTACCTCGCAAAAGTAGCTATTCCAAATATATTAACCATTAATCTTTCAGATTTCATTTATGTACCTTCAAATTTATGTCACTTTTTCCTCAGTTGTTTCTAAGAGAAACTATACAAAAGGCATACCATAGTTACTGAATAAATGCAAATGAGATATGAAACTTGAATGCAGCTACTAAATTTGCAAGGTTTCTTAAAAGTATTATCATGTCAATATTTGCATTTTCAACATTAAAAACAAACAGTGGAACAATGTTAACTAAAAACCTTTCTTGTAACAAAGAAAAAGCAGAGTTCAAACTACATGTTTCATAAAAACATCTAAATTGAAAATTTACTTCCTTTTTTAAGAAAATAATTTCTCAGTTATACCTATCTGGTGTTTCTTTGCTTAGATCAACCTTATAACCTAGAAAAATAATGTCTTTGAAAATCACAACTATATAAGGCAAAACAATTTTTGAAATTATACATGTGCACAAATATATAAAATATATATGATTTCTGAAGATGACATTGCATTAAATATAGAAACAGTCACATGGAACAAAGAAAAAATGGTAAATATTTGGAAGAGAAAAGATAAAGTGAGAGTAAGGAAGAAATAAAGAGAATGGAAATAACAAAAGATTCATTAAGAATAGAATTTAAGCATTTCAATCAAGAGGAGTTGGTGCCCAAACAATTAATATGTCTACCTTAGACTACTCCACCTTAATTTTTTTTATTTTTGCATAGGAAATGGATGGAACATGAATATAGGAGACAAAATGGGGATGGAATAATAATATAGATAATATCTATATTCAATTGTCATCATTCCTAAAAAGAACATTTAAAGAAGAGAAAAACAAAATCTGGATAGCACCGACATTAACGAAGAAAACATAGTGTTTAATCTTCTTGTCATTGATCTTGGTTGTGACTTTTTGATTTGACATGAAAAGAAAAGACAACAAAAGCAAAAATAAACTACTGGGACTACATCAAATTATAAAATGAAAGAAATAATCAACAAAATGAAAAGACAACCTACTGAATGGGTTAAAATATTTGTAAATCATAAATCTAATAAGGAATGAATATCCAAAATATAGAAATAACTCATAGAACTCAACAGCAAAAAACCAACAAAAATAATTTTGTACTATACAGTGGTTAACTGGACATAATAATTAAATAAAAAAGGACCTTATTTATAAAAGGCAATTCAGCCCATTCTAGACAAGAAACTGTTAAATATAGATTTTTTATATAAAGTGATTTTGGGTGCCTGGGTGGCTCCATTGTTTAGGCATCTGCCTTGGGCTCAGGTCATCATCCTAGTGTCCTGGGATCAAGCTCTGCACTGGGCTCCCCGCTCATCTAAGTTGCTTCTCCCTCTCCCCCTGCCCTTCTCCACACTCATGCTTGCACTTACTCTCTCACTTTCAAATAAATGAGATGTTTTTTTAAAAAATAAAGTGATATAAAAAATAACAAATAAAAATGGGCAGAGGATGTAAATAAACAATTTTCCAAGAAAGAGATACAGATGACCAATAGACACATTCACTCAACATCAGGGAAATGCAAAATAAACCCACAATGGGATATCACCTCACATCTGTCAGAATGGCTATTCTCAAGAAAACAAAACACAAGTGGTGGTGAGGGTATAGAGAAAGGGAACATTTGTGCATTGTTGGTGAGAATGAAAATCAGAGAAGCCACTGTGGAAAACAGTATGGAGAGTCCTCAAAAAATTAAAAATAGAAATATCATGTAATCCAGTAGTAATTCCACTATTGGGTATCCAGCCACCAAAAATGAGACCATGAGTTTGAAAAGACATAGGCACCCCTGTGTTTATTGCAGCATTATTTACAGTAGGCAACACGTGGAAGCAACGCAATGTGAACAAGGTACTCTCAGGTAAGTTACATTTTAGAAAAGAAACAAGCAAATAAGTATATGGTAGAATGAAATATAGTAATAAATATTGTGAAAAAATGACTAACTTTTCCTCTTGGTATATAAAATATAACTGGTTAGGGACCACAAGAAGGTAGTAACTATACAAGGAAGTGAAGCTAAGTAACAATCATAGACCTCTTTCCACAGAATAGTGATCTAAATACTAGAGTATACGTACTCCTGGAAAAAGACTTTCCAGAAGGTTCTCAGGAGTGGATTTCTTTTTTCTCTCTCTTTTTTTTAAAGATTATTTATTTATTTATTTGACAGCGAGATACACAGCTAGAGAGGGAACACAAGCAGAGGGACTGAGAGAGGGAGAAACAGGTCTCCTGCCGAGCAGGAAGCCCGATGTGGGGCTGGATTCTGGGTCTCCAGGATCATGACCTGAGCCGAAAGCAGTCACTTAACCAACTGAGCCACCCAGGTGCCCCAGGAATGGATTTCTTAAAAGAATCTGGTTTTAGATCCTCAACTGAAATAAATACTTCATACACCTGAATATGACTTTCTTCTTCCTTTGCTTTACTCCATAAATTTTAGAATTAGAATCCAGAGTTAAAAGGGACATGTGTTAGAAGGAGAAAAGGGGGGGGGGGCACCTGGGCGGCTCAGTTGTTAAGCATCTGCCTTCAGCTCAAGTTATGATTCTGGAATATCAGGATCAAGCCCCACATGGAGTCCCATTGGACTCCCTGCTTGGCGGGAACCTTGCCTCTCCCTCACCCACTCCCCCTGCTGTGTTCTCTCTCTAGCTGTGTTTCTCTGTCAAATAAATAAAATCTTTAAAAAAAAAAAAAAAAGAGAGGGAAAGACTAGGGAATTATTCCTTTTCAGGAGAAAGCTAATCTAATTTGGTTGATAGCTTTGACAGTGAGGACCAGCTGTACAGTAGGTAACACATGATAAATATTTTTCATAAATTGAATGACTTAAGTCTGTAGATCCAAGATTTTGATAAAAATGTTTAAATCTAATATACAATATACATGTTAGAACATTTATGCATTGAAATTATTTAAAATTTTAGATACTAACTTTAAATTACATAGGCAATACCATTTTTAATAAATTAAAGATATACTAGCAAAAATATTTGGAGAACATTGGCATTGAGGGAAAAAAACATCAAGGTTAGTAATACTAGACAAATTTTATTCATTCTTAAGAAAGGCTATTTGCTTAACAGTTAATTTGGTACCATCCCTTTGAGGGTAAGATCATATTAGTATTTAAGTATCAGAATCTGACATCAGAGAGGGAGACACACAATTAAGAGACTCATAACTATAGGAAACAAACTGAAGTTTACTGATGGTTAGGTAGGGGGATGGGGTAACTGGATGATGGACTAAGGAGGGCACATAATATAATGAACACTGGGTATTATGTAAGACTGCTGAATCACTGACCTCTACCTCTGAAACCAATAATATATGTTAATTAATTGGATTTAAATTTTTTAAAAAAGCATCTGAAATGCTTTATTTAAATGTTTGATCAGACTTTGTTAGTCAAGAGATGAAATAACTGAAATCTTCTAATTTTTTGCAGTTTTCTGAGGTTGACTTTCTGATTACTCCAGTGAGGACACATTTTCAATGACTTGGCATAAGAAGTCCTATTGACATTTTCAATTTGTTTAAGGACAATTATTAAAAAGAGTTTTGTTGCTCATGGCTGTTCTGAAAGAGAACCTGAATAATACTATATAAAATCTAATGCTATCATATAGTATTAGAAGCATAGGTTTTTTTTAAAAAAATATTTATTTATTTGAGAGAGAGAAAGAGAAGGGGGCAGTCAGAGAGAGAGGAAAAAAGAAAATAATCAGACTCCCTGCTGAGCCTGGAGCCCAGCAAGTGCTCAATCTCAGAACCCTGAGATCATGACCTGAGCCAAAAATCAGAGTTGGACACTTACCTGAATGAGCCATGAGGCACTCCTAAAAACACATTTTTAAGAAACCATCCCCAAATCACATTTAGATGATCCTAATGGCACAGTTGATTTTTTCCCTTTCCTTCTCGGCACCACACGCAGTTGGGCTTTGCCCAGATCCCAAGTCCCCTTAGGACTAAAGCATTCATCCCCCTAGGGCTAACAGCTCACACCTGAGTTCCCCACCCCATTGCTCTGAGGTACTCAAGGACAGTCCCAAGGTCAACCTCAATGACTGGTTCATGCCCAATTCTGCATAATTCCAAACTACCACTCAAGTTTCTAAGCTCTCTGTGGTATTGAAAGTCTATTGTTGAGACTTTATAATTTCCCCTAACTTCTGCTGCCCAGTCCTGCTTCCATTTTTCCTGTGTAGGGCTGGATTCCTAGTGTACTCCTAAATGAACTTGTGCACACACAGTACTGCCATAAAATGTTTCCAGGGAGTCTAACCCATGACATTCTTTCTATTCACCCTCTATTAATCATTAAATATGCCCTTTAATCTCATATATAGGTCCAAAATCTGCTACTTCTTTCCCATTCTCACTGCTACAAAGCTACACCAGACCCTTATTAGACTTATTTCAACTGCTATCTGTTTCCATTTATTTCCTCATTAAACCCATCCTCAAATGGCTATAAAATGATCTTTCAAAATTTTGAATCTTATCAAAACTCTAGCTGTCTTAAAATCATCCAGCATTATTTTATTTGTAGAAAAAATCCAAACTCTTTAGGAAGACATATTAGGTTCTATAGTATCTAATCCTTCAAACTATTCTTCTCACTCTGTATTTCAGCAATCCTAAAAAATGCATAGTTTCCTGTGTGTTTAATGCTCTTTTACCTCTTCACTGATTCATATATGTTCTTACAATTTGGAATTATATTTCATTTTTGTGTACTTCTAATCTGATATGCATCCTACAAAGATTGGGTCAATTTTTGCCTCATCTGGGAAGACCTCTTTAGGCACAGTTTTCCTCTCCTTCTAGGACTGGTACATGTATTTATTACACAGTCTATTACATTATTTTTTTAACCTTACCCTGTGAATTAAACTTTGAACTTCATGCACCCATTTATCATAATAAAATAACATACATAATATGAACAGTATTATTATATTTATCATTTTTCATGGTATCTGATTCTAGAAATAACTGAAGAAAGTGGTATTAATTAATGTTGCTGGTGGGAAAAAAAATGGCACAGCAATTCCATTTGGTGATTATGCAGGATTTTTGGGAGAATGTTGAAATGATTCTCCAACAGAGGGAAGAGTATTCCTTCCCTCTAGATTTCAAATAATTAAGAATTTAATGCTTAACTACTATTTTGTATTTATTAGAAGAGACTATAAGAGATAATCAAGAAATATAACACATGGTTTTGCCCCAAGGAAGAGTATAATTTGAGGAATAAAACAAGAAAAATTAAATTATTATAAAAATATAATATTTCCTAAAGTATGTAAAGTATATATTCTTAAAAAACTTTAAACACAGACAAGGCCTTGAAATCTGAAGAAAAAATGAAATAACTACAATTATTAATCAACCACAAATTTTAAATTTAGTCTACATAACACCTCCTTAAGTTGGCTATTTCTTTCACTTGACTCATGAGGGACTGGGCCCAGCAATGCTGGCATTAAATAGCTTTAGGATCTTGAACAAAGGATATGGGACTCCTGAGTTAGGAGCTTTTTTTTTTCACTGATAATCTATTTAGCTTTTCTAAAATATACTTCATTTCATTGAGACCCAACTTACTAAATGATACCACAATTATAATTTAAATGATTTCATCCTCCTTCTAGAAAAACATCCAAGTTTCCAGGGTTTCTTGTCTCTACCTTCCTTTTTGCTTTTTATCCTTAAGTGCCTGATCAACCAGGAATGTCCCTAAGGTATTTTGAAGACTAAAGAATATATCATTATGCCAAAACCAGAAATAATGGCTGGGGAATTTTCTATGAATAATGATAATGATCCAGAATTTGTTTCTCTAAAAAGTTGCTGGACTGTTCTAAAATATAAAAAAAAACAACAATTATAAAATTCCATAATAGAATATGGCCAACTACCTTCTGTCAACAGCACTAGAATTGATGACATGCCTCAAAATAGACCCTTTGACAATGGTAAATAACCACACAGTTGTGTGCCCCAAAAAAGAGAGACTAGGGTTGGGAGATACAACTAAGCAGATAATCACAATTCTGACATGTTGGAGTGAACCAGTGATGGTTATTATGTGGACAGTTACATAATACATTAGGAAATACATAACTATACAGATGCTATATTCAGGACATTGCTACTTGGTATCACTGTAGGCAGCAGTAATATATAGGAAAAGGCTGTTCAGTTGGAAAACTGAATTGAGTGTGAGAAAAAGCTTCCTTTGGCAAAGAAAAATTAAAACATGTTTTATGAATACTTGGTATTTCAAGTTTACTTGTTTAGATCTATGTTATTATATCATGAATAAAACTGAAATTTATTCAGACCTTATTACTTGAGAGAAAACACACAGAATGAAAATAATTATACAGGGCCCTAGCAATTGCAAAACAAAGGAGAGCAATAAGTCTATTTTTTTTTTAAATGTGACATTTAAAACATTCCCTAATTTTTAAGTGTTGTTCATAAATATTAGCTATAGCTTTTCTAAATAAATTGATTTTCTTGAATGCATCTTAGTTGAGGTTTGACCAATATGCTGACACTGCAATCATTAATAAGAATAAATCATAAATAAGTAGGCAAGACTAATATTGTTCAGCATGGTGATGTGAGTTCAGGGCCACCGTTACCTATATGCTGGGTTATTCTGACCTCTTACACAGGTCATCTTCAGGTTTACTGCAGTGAAATTAGTGTATGCAAAGCCTTTTAGATAGAAATGCAAATTTCTGTGTGTCTAGGTCTCTTCCTGTTAATCCAGCTGGAATACTTTTATGTCTAAATTGTTTCCTTAACATAAACTGTTAGGTCTTGCCTGGGGGAGATTCCTGGCTGATAGTGGTGATACCTATTGCATAAGTAGTGCAAATAGTTTGAGAAAAGAAGAGGACAACATCTTAGAATTCATGGTGTGTGTAAAAATTGCTATCCTGGGTTCCAAACTGTTTTTACTTTTCTTTTTTTTTTTTTAAGATTTTATTTATAATTTATTTGTCAGAGAGACAGGACACAAGCAGAACTGCAGCAGGCAGAAGGAGGGAGAAGCAGGCTCCTGGCTGAGCAGGGAGCCTGATGAGGGACTCGTCCCAGGAGCCTGGGATCATGATCTGAGCTGAAGGCAAATGCTAAACAAACTGAGCCTCCCACACACCCCCTTACTTTTCATTTTGATCCTTTCTGGTCTCAGGCGGGAGAGATATATCTAATATAAGCTTTACCCATTGGGAAAAATGATAGCTGAAGTAGTTTAATAAAGACATCATAAGAGTATTAATTTATAAACATGGACTAGATCCATTTTTTGTAGGTCTAAATCTCAGCTCAAAATTCAGTCTTTTTCCTGGCTTCACAGAAATGATGAAAAACGCATGTGTATGTTTATATATATTTTCCCTTATATCCATTTTCTTTATTCTACCAATTTATCTATGGCCAATTTTAATTTTAATGTGGAACTTTCCAGCATCTTAAAAATTGACAATTTTAACAAGCATTATAAATAGAATATAATACTTGGTTTCTGTGAAGATGAAGGCTTGTGAAAGCACTTCAATAAAAAGATACAGTAGAAATTTGAAGTACTGGTTCTAGTGTGAAAACTTTCAATCACAGAATTTACTAGCTTCCACTTCTCTACATAATGAAACTTTGGCTAAATTGCTAGGAAAGTTCAAAAAGGATTACAAAACTTTGAGTTTATATTGATGTTATATAAATGTGTTTGTAGTGACAAAAATACTATTCCTTCAGTTACTTCTACTTCTGCCTTGACACTGATAAATGTAGGACTTTATTTTACTGCCATAAAAACAAAGCTGTGCTTAGGATCCTCACAGATAGCTATATAGATGGATATATTATATGCTATACTATATATAATACGTACTATATATATGAAATATATATGCATATAGATGACAGATTTATTAGATTTTTCAAAAAACATGTTTTTCATTTTTTTTCACCATTTGAAAAGTACAAATAGAAAAGCATAATTTTAGGGGCGCCTGGGTGGCTCAGTTGGTTGGGTGACTGTCTTCGGCTCAGGTCATGAGCCTGGAGACCAGGGACCGAGTCCCACATCAGGCTCCCTGCTTGGTGGGAAGCCTGCTTCTCCCTCTCTCACTCTCCCTGCTTGTGTTCTCTCTCTGGCTGTGTTTCTCTCTGTCAAATAAATAAAATCTTTAAAAAAAAAAAAGAAAAGCATAATTTTAGATGCTTTATGCACCCAGTAAATATTTATTGCTATCAAAAGTAATACAATCTAGATAATTTGATGTTAATTAAGCTTTCAGTTGGCAATGGGTTTTTTATTTAGAATAACAAAATGTAACCAGCAAATGCAAACCCATTGATTTTTGGCAGCTGGAAGTTGAACAGCTGAAAGACAGGACATTTTGAAGCAGGGATGGAAGAGCAAGAATATTTGGCACATAAACATTTGCTTTCTGAGTCACTAATGCATCGTATAAATGTAATACTAGGGTTGGTAGTTGGACAATAATTATACATATCTCAGTGTTAACCTTCTGAATCCAAATTCAACTCAGTATCTGCAAAAATGACATAAACTACTTGAAATATCTCTTCTAAATGACTTTTGAAGTACAGAATAATAAGTTTCAAGAGTTAAAAACTCTTATGTTTTGAATTTAACTCAAAATGTACACATAAGTCTCAAGGTTAAATGTTTAGCAATAAAATTTCCATGTTTAGTAATAGTCATAAACCTAGTAGCAAATAACAGAATGCCTCAGAACACATACAATTTTGCCATGAAATTTATTAAAGAAAAACAGCCACTGTATTATTTCTTACTCAGTGTTTCGATAATTCTCATTTAACATATAACTCTTAAAGTTAGTTAACTAGGTATCAGCATATAGTAGATTAGAACCGAAAACTAGAATAAGACTATTAAGAGAGGTAAAAGGCATGCTAGCTGACAGTCCTGAGACTGAAAGGAAAAAAAAAATTAAAAAGCTAGCCTGGAATAATATTATCATACAGTAAAAAGATATAGATTGTTAATAAGATTGCTGACTCATCAAGTAAAGTTTGAGTTATGGCCAGGTCAGGTTATGAAACAAGAGAAGATATTAATGGAAATTTTTTTTCATTAGGAAAAAAAATTACCAGAAAAATGTGTAAAATATTAAAAGACATAGGCAGGACTCAGACAGATGAAACATGATGTTATATGGATCATATTTTCCCTCAAAGATATCAGTAAGATTAGATGTTGCTATTTTACCTCATGTATTTGTCATTCATTGCATAGAGCAGAAAAAAATCTCTTTGTAGATATTTAACTCTCTCTCATGTATCTCACAGTCTAAGGTACAGTGCATATATAAAAATATGAATGTGTATATAAATGAAAATACATGTGTGTGTGCCTTACCCTACACACATTCATATACATGTATGCAGACCTTATGTAAAACTGTGAGATATGAGAAGAGTTGTAGAGGAATAGGTAAAAAATATTATGACCAACAAATAGGATATTTCCCTACTACAGGCAATAAACAATTGCTTCACAGAGTAAGTAATAATTAAACTGGGTCTCAAAAAATTGTGTTATCACATGGATATTTAGGAAATATATGACCATCTTTAAGAAATAACTGGGAAAACTATAAACACTGGTAAAAAGTTTAAGACTATAGAGTTTAGACTTTATTCTTTAAGTTAGGAGTCATCATACTTTTGCTATAAAGGGTAAGATAGTAAATACAGTAAGCTTCACAGGCCATGGTTTCTGTTGCAACTACTCCCTCCACATTCTTGGGCTCTAACATCCCATGCTGAGCCATAGCCACCACCCACCATGCACCCATGAAACTGCCATCACCCTCCTAGGATTCCAACATATCATTAAGGACATCCCCAAGATGGATGTTACCCTCACTCAGCTTCAGCTCTTATACTTTACACTAGGACCTCCCCAACCCCATGGACACCCTCCTCACCACACTTTGGTTCTGTCACCCCCATGCCATTGCTGCTCTCTCATATGAATTCTTCCAATTAGGGTTTTGATGCCTATTCTGGGCCATTGTCATATGTTGATACTCTTCTCACTCATTCTAGTTCTGACAATAGACACCAGGTTGCCCCTACACACAGCAGCCCTTTCAGTTCTGTTCAGACTAACTCCCCTCATCAGACTGTTGCTTTTCATGGACATTATTTCTATCTGTCCTTGGGCTCCTCTGTCCAGGCCATGCCTCCATGGGACTCCCTTCTCACCTGCTTTGGGCTGGTTGGAACCCATGAGGTTGGAGATTGGTGAATACAAAGAGAGAAAATAAACCATTCAATATATTAAACATGGTGGGGAATAGGTTTTTATGGTGAGTGAGAAGAGTTACAAATATATACATGGTATAAAAGTCCCCTCCCCTTATACTTATTGATAATGGAGGGAAGATCATGTAATATCCATCTCCAAGCGAATGAGATAAACCACAGAAGATATCAACACTGCTGACACATTAATCTCAGACTGCCAGCCTCCAGAATTGAGAGAAATTTAATTGTTGTTTAAGCTACCTAGTCTTGGCACTTTGTTATGGTAGCCTTAGAAGTTGGGAGGAAATACTTATTTTTCCAAAAGACACAGATAAGAAGATAAGCTCAGAGTTTTTCTTAAGAACCTCCTTTAGGAGGGACAAGATGGTGGAAGGCCAGGTGACCGCATTTCAGGGAGTTCCCTGAAGAGAGCTGAATTCCAACAAAAAAACCACTACAAGACCACCGTGAACACCCATGAAACCAGCCTGAAATGTGATATTTCCCACTTCTGGACCGCCACGAGAGACAAAGAACATCGGCAAAAAGGTAGAAACAAATTGGAGGGTCTAGAGGCTTGCCCCCAGA
>PITA01028071.1:0-19929 GCA_004023965.1 Spilogale gracilis
GACCCTCCAATTTGTTTCTACCTTTTTGCCGATGTTCTTTGTCTCTCGTGGCGGTCCAGAAGTGGGAAATATCACATTTCAGGCTGGTTTCATGGGTGTTCACGGTGGTCTTGTAGTGGTTTTTTTGCTGGAATTCAGCTCTCTTCAGGGAACTCCCCGAAATGCGGTCACCTGGCCTTCCGCCATCTTGACCCCCCAAAAAATGTATATTTCTAACAAGTTCCCATGTGATGCTATTACTGGTTTAAGGACCACACTTTGAGATCCACTGCTGTAAACACCGGAGCAAGAGCCCAATCTATACTCAGGTTCTGTATTTACATATACTGTCTTGTGATTTCATCCAGTCTCATGGTTTTCAAAAGCAGCTATATGGATGTATCCCTTGACTCTCTAGCTCAGATACTCAGATATACAATGATCATCACCAAGTTAATTTTCAAGATCAAATTTTTATCTTACCTCACAAAATTTGCTCTTGCCTCGCTCTGCCCCATTTCAGTAAATGGCAACTCCATTCTTTTCCTTTTTTGAGTTGTTATTTAAATTCCAGTTAGTTAATATGCAGTGTAATGTTAGTTTCAGGTGTAGAATTCAGTAACTCATCGCTTATATACAAATAGGAATAAAAACACCATATCAACCAGATGAGCCAGTGCTCATCACAACAAGTGTCCTCTTTAATCCCCACCACCCATCTAACTTATCCTCCCCTCATCTCCCATCCAGCAACTCTTAGTTTGTTCCCTATAGTTAAGAGTCTGTTTTATGGTTTGAATGGCCACTCCCTTCTCTATTTGCTCAGGACCAAACATTTGAAGTCATTGTTGACTTTGTTCTTTCTATCACACCCTATATCCAGTCCATCTACAAATGCTGTGAGCTCTACTTTCCAAATATATCCAGAATCTCACCACTTCTCTCCACAGCCACCATTACCATCTTGATTCCTGCCAACATCATTTCTTGCCTTGATCATTGAAATAGTTTCCTAACTACTCTTCGTACTTCCGCCATAGCTCTTGGTCTAATCACCACACAGAAGCTACAATGAGGCTTTTAAAACATTAGTCAGCTGCTTGGCAAATGAAGCCCCTTCCTATTTTTGTGAACATCTGACCATTAGAATTTTACTGAGAGGCAGAGCCTGTCTCCCCTTACAAACCAAGAAAATTTCCAAGAAAATGAACAAAAACGTATGACCTAGACTTGGCCTGCATGAAAGCTGGTATTGTACAGCACAGAAGCAGGGACAGTGTAGATATCTTTCTGGTCACAACAGCCACTCCCTAGGGCCAACAATGGCAGTGGTATGATTCTAGCATCAGCACATAACACTGGTGGCCTCATCAAATTAATTTTGAGGTATGATTTTAGTGACAATTCTGAATTTCTAGCCATTCTTGGTTCCTGTCTTTTTTCTTTTTAAAAAGATTTTATTTATTTATTTGACAGAGAGAAACACAACTAGAGAGGGAACACAAGCAGGAGGAGGGAGAGAGAGAGAAGCAGACCTCCTGCCAAGCAGGGAGCCTGATGTGTGGCTAGATCCCAGGTCTTTGGGATCATGACCTCAGCCAAAGGCAGTCACTTAACCAACTAAGCCACCCAGGCGCCCTGCCTGTCCTTTTTCTTGAGCCTGGTTCTCTAGAGTCTGTAGCTATTTCTTGAGCTACCCAACTGACTTCCAATAAATCCCTTCCATTCTTAAGGCAACCAGAGTTAGTCCCATTCAACTAAGAACCCTGTTCCTACTGGTATCAATAGCACATCCAGTATAAGAGAAGTAATACTTTGAGTTTTGCTTTAGTATTGAGCACCATATAATAATTGACAGACCAGACCGAAGCAAGGGAAATCAACTAAATTTGCAGGGGGGGTTAAATAATGTCATGTGAAACATTATTGCAGAAATTGCAGATGTCTAAGCCTATATAAATCTCAGGGGACCATAACTGTTTTTTAAAAAATCCTGGGACCAGGGAGGGAGACAAACCATAAGAGCCTCTTAATCTCAGGAAACAAACCGAGGGTTCCTGGGAGTTGGGGATGGCGGTAGGGTTGCTGGGTTATGGGGAAAAAAAAAATCCTGGGAAGAGGAAACGTATTTATTTTCTGCAGCGCTAGAGGGCAGCACAAGTTCAAGTTACAGGAAAACTGATTTCTGTACTCCACAGAGACATTGGGCTAGTCAAACTACAGTAGGGGGACAAAACTACAACAATGAGATAAACTGCCTTGAATTGAGGTATTGACACTGGCAGCATTGAAGCAGAAACTAAATTACTGGGGCACCTGGGTGGCTCAGTTGGTTAAGCAGCTGCCTTCGGCTCAGGTTATGGTCCCAGGTGCCTGGGATCCAGCCCCACATCAAGCCCCGCATCCGGCTCCTTCCTCAGTGGGGAGCCTGCTTCTCCCCAGTGGGGAGCCTGCTTCTCCCTCTCCCTCTGCCTGCTGCTCCACCTGCTTGTGCGCTCTCTCTCTCTCTCTGTCAAATAAATAAAAAATAAAATCTTTTTTTTAAAAAAGGAACTAAATTACTATTTCAATGGGTGGGTTATACTCAGTGACCTCTGAGGTTCCTTCTAAATCTGAGGGTACAGGAAAAACAAACACATGGTAACTTCTCTGGCCAATGAGTGCAGTCACATGATTTAGAGACCACTATCAGTCTTCAGGTTTCTTTTTTTTATTTTTTTCAGATTTTATTTCTTTATTTGAGAGAGAGAGAGGCAGATAGAAAAAGTGTGAGAACATGAGCCCTGGGGGATGCGGGGGGGGGGAGGAGCAGACTCCCCACTGAGCAGGGAGTCCAATGTGGGACTTGATCCCAGGACTCTGAGATTATGACCTGAGCTGAAGACAGACGCTTAACCAACTGAGCTACCCAGGTGCCTCAAGTTTCTAAAATAATAAGTAGGAAAGATAATAAAAGAAAAAATAGGTAATCATTCCCATGTAGAGAAGTGAGAACAACATAGATTTTATGTACCTAGAATGGAGATTAAACACTATGCTATTTTAGTGCAAAACTGAGTATTAATTTACATATAATTAATTATTCTTTCTTTGGCAGATTTCTCTGAAAGAGTACCATAACAGGTCACCTTGATTTAAAAGTTAAGTGCTTTAGGGAAAAAGAGTTCTGTTATAACACTTTTTTAAGAAAAAGATTTTATATTTAAGTAATCTCTACACCCAATGTAGGGCTCAAACTCACAACCCTGAGACTAAGAGTTGCATGCTCTTCCGAATGAGCTAGCCAGGCACTCCAGTTATAATATTCTTAACAGATACATTTGGGGGGCACCTGGGTGACTCCTTCATTTAAGTGACTGCCTTCAGCTCCAGTCGTAATCCCCGGGTCCCCGGATAAAGTCCCACATCAGGCTCCTTGCTTAGCAGGGGGCCTGTTTCTCCCTCTGCCTGAGGCTTCCCCTGCTTGTGTTCTCTCTCTCTCTCTCTCTCTCTCTCTCTCGCAAATAAATAAATAAGATATATTTTTTTAAAGATTTTATTTATTTATTTGACAGAGAGAGATCACAAATGGGCAGAGAGGCAGGCAGAGAAAAAGGGGGAAGCAGACTCCCCACTGAGCAGACAGCCCGATGTCGGACTCTATCCCAGGACCCTCAGATCATGACTTCAGCCGAAAGGCAGAGGCGTAACCCTCTGAGCCACCCAGGCACCCAAATAAGATTTTTTTTTTTTAAGATTTTATTTATTTGACAGAGAGAAACACAGCCAGAGAGGGAACACAAGCACAGGGAGTGAGAGAGGGAGAAGCAGGCTTCCCGCCGAGCAGGGAGCCCGATGTGGGACTCGATCCCCGGTCTCCAGGATCATGACCTGAGCTGAAGGCAGTCGTTTAACCAACTGAGCCACCCAGGCGCCCCCCAAATAAGATATTTTAAAAAAAAAAACAAAAACATACTTTGGGGAATACAATGATTCCTATTACTTGGGTAAACAACAAAATTCAAGTGAATAAATTTAAAGATTGAATTGGCATTATTTGTTGACTCATGAATTGGGAAGCACCCCACCTAGCAAACAGAAAGGACCTCCAAAGAACTGTAGGAAAGGAAAAGTTTTTTTTTTTAAAGATTTTATTTATTTGACAGAGAGAAACACAGCCAGAGAGGGAGCACAAGCAGCGGGAGTGAGAGAGGGAGAAGCAAGCTTCCCGCCCAGCAGGCAGCCCAATGTGGGGCTCAATCCCAGGATCATGACCTGATGGCAGAGGCTTTTTTTTTTTAATGAATTTATTAATTTATTTGACAGAGAGATTACAAGTAGGTAGAGAGGCAGGCAGAGAGAGAGGAGGAAGCAGGCTCCCTGCCGAGCAGAGAGCCCGACGCGGGCCTCGATCCCAGGACCCTGAGATCATGACCTGAGCAGAAGGCAGAGGCTTTAACACACTGAGCCACCCAGGCGCCCCCAGGAAAGGTTTTTAATTCAGAAAAGGGGAAGGAAAGGAAGTTTATTAGCAAAGAGGGCATTGTTTCAGGCAAGGTTGCTTTCCTATGTAAGGGGTCTAACAGCAGATTTCCTTACTAGTGCTGACCAAGTAATTCCAGATCAACTGGTTAAAGATTACATTCTTGGAAGAGTCTGAAACCTCAATTATATTAGGCATTAAGTCTCAATTTAGTGATGTGGGACACAGCATAAGTGACTCCATTTTTGAACCAGTTGTCTCTTTCTTAACAATCCCCAGCCCCTTTGATCGAACTCTCAGCTGAGAAACATGACCAAATTTTAAGGCATTGGTGCCTCTTCTAGCTAACTCTCACATTCTCCCAGTTTTTGTTGATTCTTTGTGTGGTACTCACAGGTCACAAAGGTTTCCTGGCACAGGTCACAACTTCAGGCTCAAAAATTTTCAGTTGGTCATTTTCTTCATTCTTTTCCTGGCATTCCAGTTTTAGGGACGTCATTTTCTTTGGTGGTTAGCAGCTGCAAACATGCATTTAAAACTTTTGAGAGAATTCAGCAAGCCAAGGAGATTACTATGATTATTATAAGCAGGATAATTACCGATGTCTGGAGTGCACTTCAAAGCCATGGTCTCCAAGGCCCAAGCCAATTAAAATCAAATAAGTCAAAGAAAGACCCCACTGAAGGAGTCACCTTTTTAAGCCAACTGCCTTGCTCAGTTTCAACTTCCCCAAAAGTGTTAATTCAGGCACAACATGTGGTATTGGCCACAGCACAGACCCCTCCTTGTTCAGGTAAAACAGAATCAAGCACTATGGGCGCCTGGGTGGCTCAGTGGGTTGGGCCTCTGCCTTCGGCTCAGGTCATGGTCTCAAGGTCCCGGGATCGAGGCCCGTGTCCCGGGCTCTCTGCTCGGCGGGGAGCCCGCTTCCTCCTCTCTCTCTGCCTACTTGTGATCTTTCTTTCTCTTTGTCAAATAAATAAATAGAATATTAAAAAAAAAAACATAATCAAACACTAGCCTACAATCAAGAAGAATTTTGGCCAGAGAGTCCAAGGGTTTTTGTCAAACAGCTGTTGTATTAGCAACAGATACTGAAATATTTTCAAGAATTAAGGAGGGGCGCCTGGGTGGCTCAGTTGGCTAAGTGACTGCCTTCGGCTCAGGCCCAGGGATGGAGTCCCATATCAGGCTCCCTGCTCAGCAGGAAGCCTGCTTCTCCCTCTCTCACTCCCGCTGCTTGTGTTCCCTCTCTGGCTGTGTTTCTCTCTGTCAAATAAATAAACAAATCTTTTAAAAAAAAAAGAATTAAGGAGATATTCCTGATCATAGCCTTATTTACATTTATTCCTGAACAGGGAATCTGGGACCTGTCAGAGGGAGCTAATTTTAATTCATGAAGGCCTCTGGTACAACCACGTGGGTAAATAAAATGTAAGAGTCTATAGACCACACAGGTGGTTTTATTCTGATTACCTTTGCTTTGTTTTTCTTTCTTTCTTTTTCTTTCTTTCTTTCTCTCCCTCCTTCCTTCCTTCCCTTCTTTCTTTCTTCCCTTCCTCCCTCCTTTCTTTTTTTTTTAAAGATTTTATTTATTTATTTGACAGAGAGAGATCACAAGTAGGCAGAGAGGCAGGCAGAGAGGGGGAAGCAGGCTCCCACTGAGCAGAGAGCCTGATCCTGAGGTCATGACCTGAGCTAAGGGCAGAGGCTTAACGCACTGAGCCACCCAAGTGCCTCCTTCCTTCCTTCCTTCCTTCCTTCCTTCCTTCCTTCCTTCCTTCCTTCCTTCTTCTTTCTTCTTTTATTTATTTATTTCAGAGAGAGTGAGAGAGAGAGAGGGAGAGAGCACTAGCAGGGAGAGGGAGGAGCAGATTCCCTCCATGAGCAGGAAGCCTGACGTGGGGCTCCATCCCACAGGGCTCTATCCCAGGACCCCAAGACCATAACCTGAGCCTAAGGCAGACACTTCACTATCTGAGTTACTCAGGTGCCCTGTTTCTGTTTCTTTGCATAGAGCCTGGATTAAAGCTTCCCTGGGTTTGGGGTTGTTAACCGAGACAGGGAAATGGACCTCCAGGTTAAGCAGTATGACACAAGAGTGAAGGGGCTGAGTCTGTTTTAAAGAAACACAGCAGAAGCATTGTGCAAGTTCAGCAGTTGTTTGGAGGTGGGATTGTCCTCCTTCACAATTGTCTGGGAGATACAGATGATGGCATTATCTTTTCAAGCCAGTGACAGAGTAAAGGAAAGAAAGAGAAAAAGAAAGCATTCTGTGTTTAGTTAAAATATGAAGTCTTGATCCAGAGTCCTGGGAGGAAACAGTCTGCCTTAATGTCAGCTCTTTCTTTTCCTACCCAATTTGATTTTGAAGATTTCAGCTGGTGTGGAGGGCTAGATATCAGGAGGAGACTTCTTTTTTCTTTTTTTTTTTAAGATTTTATTTATTTATTTGACAGAGAGAAACACAGCTAGATGGAACACAAGCAAGGGGGGTGGGAGAGGAAGAAGCAGGCTTCCCACTGAGTAGGGAGCCCTATGCAGGGCTCAATCCTGGAGTCCTGGGATCATGATCTGAGTTAAAGGCAGATGCTTAATGACTGAGCCACGCAGGCACCCCTGGGTGGAGAACTTCTTCAGCTGTGAAATACATAGGTATTTCCAAGGTTCAAGTCCCTAAAAATTAGCTACCATCTGGTTAATAAGAAAGACCTGGTTGTGTCCTTCCCAAGGAGATTCAAGGGTAGTCTTTGTTCTGAGTGATTACAAATTGGAAAGGTGGGAGAAAATTGGAGATATTAGTTTGAAAAGTTGTAGCCAGATATTTGAGGAAACCAGAAGAATTCAGGACCCAATCTAGTTATAGTTATATAAGAAAACCTTAAGTCAATTAATAGGATTAGAATCTAATATTAAGAAGGTGCTAACATAATTTTTCTTTCTATAATTAAGCCCCTCCTTTTGTACCAAAGATAATTTGTTTACACTAAATTTGCTATGATTACTTATATAAATGCTGAAAGAATAGTGATTGACTCTATATCCTCTTTTTTTAGGGATTTATTTATCTTTAAAAAAGGATTTGTGTATCTATTTTACAGAAAGAGTGAGAGGAGAGGCAGAGGGAAAGAGAGAATCCCAAGTAGACTCCCTGCTGAGCACACAGCCCGATGTAGGGCTCTATCAGAGGACCCTGGAATCATGACCTGAGCCGAAATCAAGAGTTGGCTTATTGCCCAGGCACCCCTAAGTTGCCCAGGGACCCCTAAACTCTTTTTAAGGCTGATTTACTGAAACCTCATAAGCAAGGTACCAGGCTGATTTTTCTAAAGGGCACCTTGGCTTCATAAAGTCAAACATAGTTTTTTAAAAAACTCTAGTTATATTTGAGTCTGTGCACGTCTCCATCAGATGTGACATTTCAAAACAAATAGGACATTTCAGTCAAAGCCTTGATAATATAACGGATGTTTCTAATTGTGTCCTACTATAAGAAGAACAGATTCTTTTCTCTCTTTTTTAAGATTTTATTTATTTATTTTTAAAATTTTTTGAAGATTTTATTTATTTATTTGACAGAGACAGAGCAAGAGAGGGAACACAAGCAGGGGGAGTGGGAGAGGGAGAAGCTGGCTCCCTGCTTGAGCAACAAACCCAATGCTGGGCTTGATCCCAGGACCCAAGGATCACGACATGAGCCAAAGGCAGACGCTTAACCAACTGAGCCACCCAGGTACCCCTCAGCTCATTTTTAGCAGAAACTTTACAGACAAGGGGTGCCTGGGTGGCTCAGTTGGTTAAGCGTCTTCCTCTGGCTCAGGTCATGATCTCAGGGTCCTGGGATAGAGTCCCATGTTGGGTTCCTGCTCAGCGGGAGTCTGCTTCCTCCTCTCCTTCTCCCCCACCTCTAGCTCATGCCCTCTCTCTCCCTCAAATAAATAATCTTTATAAAAAATCAGTTGATAGGGGAACCTGGCTGACTCAGTCAGTAGAGCACGTGACTCGATCTCAGGGTCATGCTTGTGTTGGCCCTCTCATTCTCTCTGTCAAAGAAAATCTTTAAAAAAACCCCAAAAGTTGGGGTGCCTGGGTGGCTCAGTTGGTTAAGCGACTGCCTTCAGCTCAGGTCATGATCCCGGAGATCTGGGATCGAGCCCCACATCAGGCTCCCTGCTCCGTGAGAAGCCCGCTTCTCCCTCTCTCACTCCCCCTGCTTATGTTCCCTCTCTGGCTGTGTTTCTCTCTGTCAAATAAAAGAATAAAATCTTTAAAAAACAAAAAACAAAAAACAAAAAGCAATTAAATAGTGGTGCCTGGGTGGCGATTAAGTGTGTAACTTTTTTTTTTTAAGATTTTCTTTATTCATTTGAGAGAGAGATACACACAGAGAGGGAAAATGAGCAGAGGGAGAGGCAGAGGGAGAAGCAGGCTCCCCACTAAGCTAGGAGCCCAACGTGGGGCTCAATCTCAGGACCCTAAAATCCTGACCTGAGCCGAAGGCAGACGTTTAACCATCTGAGCCACTCAGGCATGCCAAGCATGTAACTCTTGATTTTGGCTCAGGTCATGCTCTCAGGCTCCTGAAATCCATCCCAGGGTTGGTCTCCACGCTCAGCAGGGAGTCTGCTAGAAATTCTCTCTCTCCCTCTCCCTCTGCATCTCCCACCACTCTTTCTCTCTCTCTCTCAAATAAATAAACGTTTTTTGTTTTTTTTAAGATTTTATTTATTTGTTTGTTTGTTTGTTTGTTTGTTTATTTATTTATTTATTTGACAGAGAGAGATCACAAGTGGTCAGAGAGAGGAGGAAGCAGGCTCCCCGCCAAGCAGAGAGCCCAATGCGGGCCTCGATCCCAGGACCCTGAGATCATGACCTGAGCCAAAGGCAGAGGCTTTAACCCACTGAGGCGCCCTCAAATAAATAAGTGTTTTAAAAAATAACAATTAAAGAAAATATAAAATAACCCTAAAATCAGCTGATACCCTTATGATATTTCCTTTAAACACAGTTAGTCTTGCTGCTTTTTAAGTTTCTCTTTTTGTCTTTAATGTTTGAAATTTTAATTATTATGTGGACCTCCTTGGGTTTATTTTATTTGGGGCACTCTGTGCTTCCTGGGCCTGGATGTGTTTCATTCCCCATGTTAGGGTAGTTTTCAACTATTATTTCTTCAAATAAGTTTCCTGCCCCTTTGTTTCCTCACCTTCTGGGACTGCTATAATGAGAATGTTGGTATGCTTGATGTTGTCCTTGAGGTCCCTTAACCTAGCCTCATTTTTAAGTTATTCTTTTAGCTGTTCAGCTTGTGTGCTTTCCACTACCCTGTCTTCCAGGTAACTGATCCATTTTTGTGCATCCTGTCTGCTGTTGATTCCCTTTAGTGTATTTTTTTAAAGGATTCTATTTTTTTAGGATTCTTTTTTAATTTTTTAATTTTTTAAGGATTCTATTCTCTATTGACAGAGAAAGACACAGCAAGAGAGAGAACACAAGCAGGGGGAGTGGGAGAGGGAGAAGCAGGCCTCCCATCAAGCAAGGAGCCCGATGCCGGGCTTTATCCCAGGACCTTGGATTCAGGACCCCAGCTGAAGGCAGATGCCCAGTGATTGAGTCACACAGGTGCCCCCCTTTAGTGTATTTTTATTTTAGTTTTTGTATGCTTCAATTTTGGTGGTTGTTGTTGTTTAACCTATCCTTTTTTTGTAGTTCTCACTGAGTTCATCCACTCTTCTATCAAGTTCAATGAGCATCTTTATGACCATTACGTAGAACTCTTCATCAGGTAGATTGCTTATCTCTGTTTCTTTTAGTTTTACTTTTTTTTTTTTTTTTAGATTTTATTTATTTATTTGACAGACAGCACAATCAGGAGGAGCACCGGGCAGAGGAGGAGGGAGAAGCAGGCTCCACACTGGGCAGGGAGCCCTGATGTGGGACTTGATCCCAGGACCCTGAGATCATGGCCTGAGCCAAAGGCAGACACTTAACTGATTGGGCCACCCAGGTGCCCGATTTTGCAATTTTTGCAGATATCAACAGCTTCTGGAACCATAGCTCTTGGATGTGATTTTATGTCTAAGAACTATGCTGATGCCCTCAGGAGGCATGCTGGAAGGTGGTGTACTTAATTCTTTTAACAATCTCATTTTTTTTTTTTTTGACTAAGATTTTGGGTCTCTTGGAACCAAACTAACACCCAAGAGGGATGTGTCACTGGGTTGGAGATTGTATGGTATTTTACACTGTACCTTGTTGCACGGAAATTCTCTTGAGGTTGGCATGGGACCTGGTGTCCACCTAACCTGTTTTGTGATCAACTTTTCCTAACATGGGAGTCTTCAAGCTAGGTGGCAGGCAAGTACTCTGTCAGCTTCCAAGTGTTCGACCCAGGTTCATCAATTTTGTGGCTTTCTATTCCCCCTCCACCTCCTCCTTCTTCTTCTTGCCTCCAAGTTTCCCGGTAACAATAACCTTTACTTAAAACAAGATGTTATTCACCTGAGGCTTCTCACTGGACTCTGTCCAGTTTAAATTGAACCCAGTTTGGATCCAAACCCATTCCGGTTTTTAAGTTGGACCCAGTCTGATCCTGGACTAAATCCAGGTTTTATGTTGGGCCCAGTTCAACTCAAGACCCAATCTGGTAACTACCATCTGTTCCCAGCATGAAATTTGGGAGAGTGGGGAGAGAATTCAGGGAGGGATTCCAATCAAATGAGGAACTGTGGAAAGTCACTTATACTGGGAGCCCCATGCAAAGAGAACCAAGTTCAGAACTGACAAGAACCTACCCATCACTCTCAGATATACCAAGAGAACCCAAAAGGGTTTTGGGGTACCAAACCTGGGATTCTCATTGTCCCTGGACAATGGAAGTCTCTTTCAGTCCTGCACTGCCATCAAATCTGTTAAACAACAAAATTCAACTAAGTAAATTTAAAGATAAAATTGACGTTATTCAACAACTCAAGAATCAGGCAGTATCCCATCTAGCAAACAGAAAGGAGCTCTGAAGAGCTGTAGAAAAAGAAACCTTTCTAACGGCAGAAAGGGGGAAAGAAATGGAAGTTTATTAGCAAAAGGTGCATTGTTTTAGGCAAGGTTGCCTTTGAAAGAGTGACAGAAGGTTCTATCTGGCACTCTCACTCACTATCACTGACCAGGTAATTCCAGATGAATTGGCTTAAGTTTACATTCCCAAGGACCCCTGGGGGCTCTGTCTGTCTTTAAGCATCTGCCTTCCACTAGGGTCATGGTCCCAGGTTTTTGGGATCAAGTCCCACATTGGGGTCCTTGCTCGGTAGGGAGCCTGCTTCTTCCTCTGCTTGCCACTCCCCCGGCTTGTACGCACAGTCTCTCTCTCTCTCTCTCTCTCTCTCTCTCTCTCTCTGTCTCTCTAGCTCTGACAAATAAGTAAATAAATATTTTTTTTTTTTTAAAAAGCTTACATTCCCAGGAGTAGCTTAAACTGCAATTAGATTAGGTATATATAGAAAAAGATTAGGTATTGGGGTGTCTGGGTGGCCCAGTTGGTTAAGTGACTGCCTTTGGCTCAGGTCATGATCCTGGAGACCTGGGATCGAGTCCCACATCGGGCTCCCTGCTCCATGGAAAGCCTGCTTCTCCCTCTCTCACTCCCCCTCCTTGTGTTCCCTCTCTGGCTGTGTTTCTTGCTGTCAAATAAATAAAATCTTAAAAAAAAAAAAAAAGATTAGGTATTAAGTTTTGGTTTGCTGACATGGAGTTTAGCATCAGTGACTCTCTTTTGGACTAGTTATCTTGTAGACAGGACACAGATGTTACTTCAGGGACCCTAAAGCAGGCTGTCTGTCTTAGGCCGCTTGCCACACAAAATCCAGAGACAGAGAGCCGAGTTGTGGTGAAACAAGAAAGGAATTTATTTCAGAGAGGCCAGCACTGGGAAGAAAGTGGACTAACCCCTCAAAGCCTGTCTCCTATGGGGCTGAAAACACTTTTAGGTTTATATAAAGCAAATGTGGGACAAAGTTTGGTGAGTACATGCAAGTGAGAAGTAAAGGTCAGGTCAGTCATCGTATTGACGTCAATCATGGGTGGGATCTTGCTGGCTCAGGGCTGTCATTATTGTTTGAGGGGGAGTTTTGGTTCCTATCCTGGGACGCTTTGCCTGCAGGGTCTTTTGTGTAAATTAGTGATAAGCTAGAAAGAAGAACTTAAATCAATTAGAAAGTTTAAGGATGAAATGGAGGTAGTCCTCTGGAGCCCCCTACCTGGCCATTTGGCCCCAGGAATGTGGCTACATTGAAAGATTCACCCTTCCCCCTTTCATGCTGAGTGTTGCAAGAGGAAGTGCCCCTCTGTGGTTTCGGTTAATAAGCGGGGGAACCAGTCAGATCATGCTGGTGTTCAAATTTGAATGTTAGCCAATAAGAGTCCAAGTACCTCGAAAAGTTCTGAATTTGTTTGTACCTGTCTATAAAAAGCTGTAAAATCTGCTCCACGAGGCCTCTTAGCCTCACCGGTATCGAGTGCGCGGAGGTCTGGGTTCGAACTCGCAATAAATGACCCCTGCCCTTTGGCTTTGACTCTGGACTCTGGTGGTCGTCTTTGGGGGGTCTCGGAATCTGGGGCATTTCATCTGGTGGATAATTAGTTGATCCTTGAGTAACTGAATACATGTTCCAGAAATATTTAAGGCAAACTTAAGTTTCTTCTTTTTTAAAAAAATAAAGTTTAAAAATTGTTCATTTAGGAGCACCTGGCTGGCTTATTTGGTAGAGCATGAGACTCTTTCTTTTTTTTTTTTAATATTTACTATCTGGCTCTTTTTTTTTTTTTTTTTTTAAAGATTTTGTTTATTTGACAGAGAGAAACACAGCCAGAGAGGGAACACAAGCAGAGGGAGTGAGAGATGGAGAAGCAGGCTTCCTGCAGAACAGGGAGCCTGATGTGGGACTTGATCTCAGGTCTCCGGGATCATGACCTGAGCTGAAGGCAGTCGCTTAACCAACTGAGCCACCCAGGCGCCCCGAGCATGAGACTCTTGATCTCAGGGTTGTGAGTTCAAACCCCTCGTTAGGTGTAGTGATTATTTGAAAAATAAAATCTTGCGGTACCTGGGTGGCTCAGAGGGTTAATTAAGCCTCTGCCTTCTGCTCAGGTCATGATCCCAGGGTCCTGGGATAGAGCCAGACATCAGGCTCTCTGCTCAGCAGGGAGCCTGCTTCCAGCCTCTTTCTCTGCCTGACTGCCTGTTTATGATCTTTCTCTCATTGTCAAATAAATAAATAAAATCTTTAAAAAAAAAAAAGAAAAAATCGTTTAAAAAGTGTTCATTTAAATTAGCAGTTTCATGTGGAAAGAGCCAAGGTGCCCTTCAACAGATGAATGGATAAAGAAGATGTGGTACATATATACAATGGAATACTATGCCTCCATCAGAAAGGATGAATATCCAACTTTTGTAGCAACATGGACTGGATTGGAAGAGATTATGCTGAGTGAAATAAGCCAAGTAGAAAAAGTCAAGTATCACATGGTTTCACTTACTTGTGGTGCATAAGGGGTAATATGGAGGACAGTAGGAAAGGAAAGGAAATGGAAAGTAGGGTAATTCAGGGAGAGAAACTAAACATGAGAGACTTTGGACACAGAAACTGAGGGACTTGGAGGGAGGGGGTAGGGGGATGGGAGAGCCTAGTGGTGGGTACTGGGGGCACCTATTGCATGGAGCACTGGGTGTGGGGCATGGGCAATGAATCTTGGAACACTGAAAAAATAAATTTAAAGAAAAAAATAATAAATTAGCAGTTTCATATATTTATACAGAATTTAGAAAACAAAAAAAGAAAAATAAATATTCAAAAATCAATCAAAACAGTTTGTGTATTTCCCTTTAGCTATATTTTCTGTGTAATAATTTTTATGTAATTAAAAGTTAATGGTTAGGGCGCCTGGGTTGCTCAGTGGTTAAAGCTTCTGCCTTCCGCTCAGGTCAAGATCTCAGGGTCCTGGGATGGAGGCCCGCATGGGGCTCTCTGCTCAGCGGGGAGCCTGCTTCCTCCTTCTCTCTGCCTACTTGCGATCTCTCATTTTACTTATTTATTTGACAGCGAGAAATCACAAATAGGCAGAGAGGCAGGCGGAGAGAGAGGAGGAAGCACGCTCCCTGCTGAGCAGAGAGCCGGATGCGGGCCTCCATCCCAGGACCCTGAGATCTTGACCTGAGCCGAAGGCAGAAGCTTTAACCCACTGAGCCTCCCGCGCCCTAAATAAAAATCTTAAAAAAAAAAAAAAAGTTACATGGTTAAAAATATACATACATACGTGTGTAGTGTAGGGGCCAAGGGTAGGCCCCCTAAAAATGGACTACTTTGGCGTGAAGATTATTTTGAATTAAAAGCAATCAAAACTCAGCAGATTCAGGAAAAGCTGTTTACCACCCCCTCAACCGCCGAAATTTACATTGAAAAAGAGAGCCTCTACCAGGAAGAGAGCTATTTAAAAGAGAGTAGTCTTTACCTAAGACACTTGTTTGCATCAAAGAGCACCCTTTGTTTTCCAAACATATCCTCTCACCTTCCCCCACTAAGGGCTCTTCCCCTTTCTATCTCCAGACCCTCCAGACCCCTAACCCTCACCTCAGCTCTGGATGTCATGTAAATCTCATATTGCCTGTCTTTGGAATTTCATAGTTTGCATTGATTCCCTGTACATACAAAACAAAATTTGATTTTCTCATGTTAATCTGTCTCATGTCGATTTAATTCTTACCCCAGGGGCCCCTGGGTGGCTCAGTCGTTAAGCGTCTGCCTTTGGCTCAGGTGGTGATCCCAGTGTCGGGAGATCAAGCCCTTCATCCGGGTCCCTTCTCTGCGGGAAGCCTTCTTCCTCTCTCACTCCCCATGCTTGTGTTCCCTCTCTAGCTGTGTCTCTCTGTGTCAAATAAATAAAATCTTAGGAAAAAAAAAAACTTATTTAAAAGAAAAAAAAGCATTTGAACTCTGGTTTCTCAGTAAGAGATCTCTTAAGTTCTCTTTCCATTAAAAGCCTTATATTCACTATTTGTAGGATACTTGTGTGGGGGTGAGGGGGTGGGATAGGGCATCCAGAGCCTCCAGATATCTGGATCTTCTAGTGTGGGAGAGGAGGCTGTCCCTCACCCTACCATACATGTACCTTTTTAGGGAGCAGGATAGGTTTTTGCAAATCTGCCCCCCCCCCCATTTTGTGAGACAGAATGTGGGTTCCCCCAGTGACTAGCTGTGCGAGAGGCTTCGGGCGACTTCCTTGGTGTCAGCCGGGGTCCGCCAAAGCCTGGGTGTCCTACTGTGGAAAAGAGGGCCTGTGCTTTCGATCACCCCGCTCCAGGCACTGCAAAAGGACCCTGAGGGCGCGCTGGACCTTCTCAAGAGGCAAAGCCTGCGGAGCCCCAACGCCTCGGCTTCCCCAGAACAGCGTCTCTCAGGAGCCTGGCTGCGGGCTCTCCAAACTTGGGCAAAAGCAGAGCCATTTGACGTGCAGGGTGCTGCTTGTCCAGCAGCTGCTCGCCGCTCTCCTCTAAGGGTTCCCCGGAGTTCCCCACTCTCTAGCGGGGGCAGCACGTGCAGCAGTGCCACCGCGTCCGGGTCGAAGGGTCAGCCGCCTTAGCGGAACGCCCACATCAGCAGCTTCCCCTCGTTTTCGGAGGCCGATGAAGCCTCCGTGTGGCTCCTTTGGAGGTGGAGCCACCACGTGCAATCCAGCCCGGCCAGAGCTGGGCGCCTTGGACCGCCGGCGGTCCAGGCAGAGGCCGCGCAGCCCCTGGCGGCAATGCCAGCGCTGGCTCCACTAGGCACCGCAGGGTGGCGCGCGCTCCTCCCGTGGCCGCGCGCAGCCCCACATGGCCAGAGCCAGCATCTTGCCTCTCTCCAGAAGTTCCAACCTCAAGGGATGCCCATGGGGAAGGCTGAGCATCTCCAGGTCAGAGGCGACCCCCATGGCGCCCCGCTGAACCATGGTCACTCCTAGAAGGACTGTACCCTGGCAGCCCACCGATAATAGGTAGAGAGAGGGCAATGCTCCCAGAATGGGGTTCCAGGAACAGGCCTTTGGATTCTGGGGGCCCAGCAGGCAGGAGGGGGTTATTAGGGGGACAGAAAGAGACCTTAGCCTGTGGTCTTGCAGAATTTCTGTTCTCTTCCTCCTCTTCCTCATGGACTGGCCACCATGGGGCCTCTGTTTCTTGGCTGCTATGGCCAGGGGGTGTTCCTTGGGCACCGGGCACTGGGGACACCAGCTCACTGTTCCTTGGGGGGCACCCATATCATGACACAGCACCACTGAGGGTGTTCCAGGTGGCTTGGTGAGTGCCTTGGCATGAAGCTGCCCACCAGAGTCCCTGAGGCTGTCAGCAACGGACCCCATATATAATCACTACCTATTTGAGGGAGGACACATGTGAGTACACCTAAGGCTCCGGGACCAGACTGGTCTTCTCTTTTTTTTTTTAAAGACTTTATTTATTTATTTGACACACACAGAGAGAGATCACAAGTAGGTAGAGAGGCAGGCAGAGAGGGAGGAGGAAGCAGGCTCCCTGCCGAGCAGAGAGCCCAATGCGCCTGATCCCAGGACCCTGAGATCATGACCTGAGCCGAAGGCAGAGGCTTTAACCCACTGAGCTGCCCAGGTGCCCCAGAGTGGTTTTCTCTTGATGGCCCCATGTGTTCCAAACCTCTGGGATGACTGCCACTCCACTTCCTAGCCCTGGGCAACTCTATCTGAGCTGAGCTGTCTTGGAGCACACCCTCACTAATGCTGCGACAAGTAAGTCCTTGATGTATCAAGGGTCTGGAGGCCATGGCCCCTACGGCCTGGGACAGTGAACACTGCCTGGTCATATAGCTGAGAGCCAGGGAGGGCAGGCTTGGGAAACACTCATCCTCCAACTGAAAGAGGGCTGTAGACTGGCCTGGTTGGGGATCCAGGGCCACATGGATTATTTCCAAGTATAGGGCTGAACCTTGCCAGCACCTGGAGATCACTGGGTGGCCCCCATGGGACCAGGGGCAGGAACCAAGAAGTCTCCAATCTTGCTGAAAAGAGGGCCTCAGCCTTATGATGGGACAGGGGACCGTGGGACCAGGGTTGGCTGGCAAGCTCCTCTCCATCCTGTGGCACCTGCATGAAGCTCTTGGGCGTAGATGGTCCAGGGTTTGGACTCTGTACTTTTTTTTCTTTTCTTTTCTTTTCTTTTAAAGATTTTATTTATTTATTTCACAGAGAGATCACAAGAAGGCAGAAAGGCAGGCAGAGAGAGTGGAGGAAACAGGCTTCCTCCTGAGCAGAGAGCCCGACTCGGGCCTCGATCCCAGGACCTTGGGATCATGACCTGAGCTGAAGGCAGAGGCTTTAACCCACTGAGCCACCCAGGTACCCAAACTCTGTACTTTCAACAGTTCTCAGTCTTCCACATCTGTGCTGGGACTCATGGAGCTGCCAAGAGGCTGCTGTCCCCATTCCCCACAGGCTCCATGCTAAGATTCTCTCTTTCTTACTCTGCCCCTCCCCACCCTCTCTCAAATAAATAAATGAGATCTTTAAAAAGTAATATTTTAATAACTGGTTGGTGACAGATGGTAACTATACTTACCATGGCATACATACCATAACGTGTGTAACTGTCAAGTCACTATATTGTACTTCTTTTTTTATAAAGATTTTATTTATTTGAGAGAAAGAGAGAGAGAATGAGACAGAGCAAGCATGAGAGATGGAAGGTCAGAGGGAGAAGTAGTCGTGTGTCGACCCCCCCCCCCCGCCCCTTGAGCAGAGAGCCTGATGCAGGACTCAATCCTGGGACTCCAGGATCATGCCTAAGCTGAAGGTGGTCGCTCAAACAACTAAGTTGTGAAACTAATATAATATTATATGTCAAGTGTATGTCAATTAAAAAATAAAAAAAGTTGTTAAGTTTAATTTTTAATATTTATTTTGAAAAAGTTTAATTTTTAGAAAATGACACTCTCTAGGGAGCTACTTAAAAGTTTTCTTTATTTAAAAATTCATTAAAATCTTGAAGACAATTTAATTAAGTTAACATTATTTCAATCAGGTGTGTTAGTTTTATTATCTTAAATCTTATGCTGGAAGAAATAATTTATGCAGGGCCTCCTGGGTGACTCAGTCATTAAGCATCTGCTTTCAGCTCAGGTCATGATCTGGGTGGCTCAGAGGGTTAAGCCTCTGCCTTCGGCTCAGGTCATGATCTCAGGGATCTGGGATAGAGTCCCACATCAGGCTCTCTGCTCAGCGGGGAGCCTGCTTTCCCCCCATGCATGCGTATATGGAGGAGGGGCAGAGGGAAAGGGAGAGTCTTAAGCAGACTGTACTGAGCTTGGAGCCTGACTCGGGGCTGGATCTCATGACCCTGAGATCAGGACCCAAGCCAAAATCAAGAGTCCGATGCTTAACTGGCTGCACCACCCAGGTGTCCCAAGAGTTTGAAACTTTCTTAGCATGTGACTTTCAAAAATGCCCTTTTGCTGTTGTAACTGTACTAATGTTGATTTCACTCCTTGATGAGTCACACATACAGAAATTATACTAGGTGAGTTGTAGCACAAAGGAAACTTTATTTGTGGCAAATACGGAGATTACAGGGAATAACTTCCAAAGCTGTGACTTCCTAAGCAAGGGTGGATAGGTTCTTTTTATTTAGAGTTAGGATGAAATTTTTTTTTAAAGATTTTATTTATTTATTTGACAGAGAGAAACACAGCGAGACAGGGAACACAAGCAAGGGGAGTGAGAGAGGGAGAAGCAGGCTTCCCGCTGAGCAGGCAGCCTGATGCAGGGCTGGATCCTGGGTCTCCAGGATCATGACCTGAGCCGGAGGCAGTCGCTTAACCAACTGAGCCACCCAGGCACCCCAGGATGAAATTTTTTTTAAGATGCTATTTGTTTCTTTAAGACACAGAGAAAAAAAATGAGCGGGGGAAAGAGGCAGAGGGAGAAGCAGGCTCCCCATGGAACAGGGGACCCAACGTGAGACTCGATCCCAGGATCTTGAGATCACGACCTGAACAGAAGAAAGACCCTTAACCAACTGAGCCACCCCGGGTGCCCCAGGATGAATATTTTTAAAAAGGGATCCTCAGGGACACCTGGCTAGCTCAGTTGATAAAGCATGCAATTCTTGATCGTGGGGTCATAAATTCAAGCCCCACACTTGCTGTAAAGATTACCTAAAAAAAAGGAATCCTTCTCATCATATGTAGAGGTGGGCATAAAGTCATATAGGTACCTTAAGGAAGCATGCCTAGGCATACACTACATTTTATGTAAATGAAGCTTGCCCTCCTCCTTGGGTGGAGATTTTAGTACTATAATGATATAAAGTAATTGTAAGTCATTCTGGAGGGCACTCCATGGTCCAACTGTACAGGTGCAAGTTATGAGGGTTGGGGGTTTTATGTTCATACGGGACTGGGTGGGCTGGAGTTCTTGTCAGGGCAGCTGCGATGTTT
>PITA01028072.1:0-12125 GCA_004023965.1 Spilogale gracilis
TTTTTTTTTTTTTTTTAAGAGTTTATTTACTTGTCAGAGAGAGAGGGAGAGAACACACAAGCAGAGGGAGAAGCAGGCTCCCCCTGAACAAGGAGCCTGATGCGGGACTTGGTCCCAGGACCCTGGGATCATGATAGGAGCTGAAAGTAGACACTTAACCAACTGAGCCACCCACCAATAAGGCTTGCTTTTTGGAAGGGAATCTGGCTTAGGTGGGAGAATGGACTGGATGACCTGCTTTTCTTCTAGGATCTAGGTTTCTAAGATACTTTTTTTTTTTTTTTAAGTGCGCTCTACACCCAGTGTGGGGCTCGAGCTCACAAGAGTCCCATGCTCCACCAACTGAGCCAGCTAGGTGCTCCTAAGAGTCTTTCTGAGTCAATGATGGAGTTCAGGGGGCTTGTGGACTCCCCCAAGCAGTCTGCAGACATTGTATATGTGTGTTTTTATCAAAGAGAACAGTACTAGCCACAGGTTTTCTGAGGGATCTGTGGCCCCACAGAGTTAAAGAGTTTTGGCACTTTGTGCCATGAAAATTTGAAGAAAGGTAAAGGACTTTCCTGGGGCAAAGTACAATCCTGAGCCCTGGGATGGGTGGGGTTTGCCTAGGGGACTGCAGAACTCATTCTAGGCAAGGAAAATGAACCCAGTCAGAATGAGTAAGCTGCGTCCTGGGAAAAGAAAAAGGAGATTGGCCCTGTAAAGTAGAGAAAAGCTTTTCTGGATTGGGGAATCAAAGTAGACATAGCAAACTCACCGTACTGTGCCCTCCTGTGCAGGCAGGGAAGGTGCTGGGCTCCTTCTGCCCCCCAGGGTCTACTGGGTTTCTGCGGTGAGTTCAGTTCACATCCCAGAAGGTAATTCAGGCCTTCCCCTTTTTTCCTGAAGTGGATAGGGCCGGAACACACCTCTGAGTCTCTGTTAGGGGAAGCAGCTGCCTTTGAGGCAGCAGAACAAAGGGTTGCCTCTGGAGGGGACAGGCTTTGCGGGCGCAGTGCTGGGCAGCCCCGATTGGCCTCTGCTGTTCCCAGGACCGAGGACGCCTTATCTCTTGCTCTCACCCTGTTTCTGGGAGTGAGAGTAGAGAGTATTTTTCTACCTGCAGAATACTAGAGGTAGAAAAAAACTTATGGTAACTTGGGGCCCCGGGGCCCTGAGAGGAGATGGAGATGTTTTGATCCCATCCTCTCATTTTCCAGTTGAGGCCCAGAGCAGACGTGCCCAGAGCCACACGGGAGTTTAATGGCAGAAGAAGGGCTTTCCCAGCTCTCCTAATAACCCAGTGATCTCTGGGCAGTAAGAGCGGGACCAAGAGGAGGTGCTGTGGTCTTTGGCCTGGATGTTGGTTTCTAAGCATTCTTAACTCTGATGGGCCCTTTAAGCCTGAGGGCAGCTTCCTGCTGGAGTATCTGAGAGCTATTCCTGGCAGGGAAGCCCTTTGGCCTTGGCCACACAGCCCCTTGCAGGAGAACCAAGTTCAAGGCTTTGGATTCCGTCACAAGCCAGTGTTGAGCCTGGGTGCTGTGCTTTTTACAGCATCATTGCCATGAAACCAGGCAAGGCACTGAAATCTTTTGGGTCCTGGGCCCAGGCCCGGGGGAATCTGGGTGCTGTACCAGCAGGCAGGATGTCAGCTTGAGGCGGAGCCAGCTCACCTCACTGAGCACAGCCCAAGACTCCTGTTACAGTTCAGTGGAGGAGGGGAGCCGGCAGTCCACCCTCCCCTCCCCTGGCCAGGCCATTTGGCAGACCAAGCAAAGATGCATGAGAACCACTTCTTTTGAGGAACTCAGGGACTGGTCTGAAAAATGCCATATAGATGCAGCACAGCTAGGCAGTAGCCAGTGGGAGTGATTTGAGGCACAGGCCAAATTCTGTGAGAGTTTAGAAGAGGCACAAGGACCTTACAACCTGGGATGGGAGTTGTGGGAGTGACGCTGAACTAACCCTTGAAGAATAAGTAGGATTTAGATGAGATGCTTGGGTGAAAAGAGTCTCACTGGGCTCAGTCAGAAGCTTCTACTTGGGGCAGGACCTTTGAATTACAGAGGAGTGTCCCAGAGCAGCTCCCTTTGGAAACACGGTGGTTAGGAACATGGGCTTTACCAGGCCGTTGACTTGTGCTTAAATCTCTGCTCTACCACTCTGTGGCACCGAGACTTTGGGCAAGTCACTTGTCCTCTTTTTGAGTCCCGTTTGATCACCTGCGACACGATGTAACACCTGATAGCGATGTTGGGAGGATTTGGGGAGAGTACCCTCGTAAGACAGTTGTCACAGAATTTGACACATTCCAGATACATGATAAATGGTGGCACTCAGGATTCCCTCTAGGATCAGGAGGAAGAGAAATACTGGCTTGTTTTCTCTGACTCCTGAATCTCCCAGCAACTGAATAATCACTCAGCAAGTCTTCCTGATGCCTTGCTGAGTGTCCAGTTCTGTGCTAAAGCACAGGGGTGAGGCGGCTATGGACAAATCATATTTATCCTTTTAATGAGGACACTCCTAAAGTGGCTAGAACTCTTTCCAGCGTCAGGAAACCTTCTGGGGAGATGCTGCTCTCCTTTTTACAAGCACAGAAACTGAGGTCCCAAGAGGTTAGGTGACTTGTCTAGGAGCGGAAAGCCTGACTGTGGCATAGCCGGAGCCAGACCCCGGGCTTCCCATTCCAGGTCCTGAGCTGTTTCTCCTACACCACCTAGCTGTAGTAGCAAAACTTATCACTTGAAACATTTAATGAGCAAAGCACGATTCTGTATGACAACTTGATGTGTAGCTATAAAAGCACTAAATTTTGCAGAACAGATGATGGTTTTTAAAATAGGCCCTGCTGTGATGAGGTACCAGGTGAGCTGTGCCAGTATGAAGGACAGAAGGTAGAAGGTTCTGCTGCTTCGTAACTCTGCCACCCTGGATGAGCCTCAGTTTCTCCAAAGCAATGGGGAGCACGTGTAAAGCTCCAGGCACGTTGTAAGCACTCAGAAATGGGAGTTGCTGCTATGCCTGTAGCCTTCAAGGAAGAGGAAATGCGAATGATTAGAAGACCCTTTGAGGTGTGAGAGCCAGAGAATGATGGTGACTGTCACCAGGACCCAAGACCGGCAGAGGCATGCAGATGAGGCCCTGAGCTGAGTGTCTGAGTGTGGGCTCAGCTGGGAGGGGGAGACACATTCAACAAAACACCGGTCTATGCCTTGGAAGTGCCGTGCTGGAGATGGCAAGATGAATAAATATAATCCCAGCCTCCCAGGAGAGACTGACATGTAAGCAGGTGCAGGTGGTATGCTGTGAGATGCGGCCGCAGGGTCCTGCAGGGCTTTGGGTGCATGGAAGCGGATGGGGGCTCAGAGAGGGCTTCCCCGCACTTGGAGTTGAGCCTTGAAGGTTAAGCAGGAGTTTGCTCACATGGAGGGTGGAGCTGGAGCAAGGCACAGAGACCTGAATCACGCAGAGCCGCAGGCAGTGCAGAGCTATGGATCTTTGCTTGTGAAACCCATTGGGGCATTTTCCACCCCCTTAACCTCAGCCCCAGACGTAGCCACCACTTGCCTGGCAGGCCAGAGAAGCCAAGCCTCTCTGCAGGGCTGGGAGCCCCAATGCTGGATGTTGCTGGATGTGGCGGCAAGGAGGGGGCTGTGTTCTCTGGGACCATCTCCCGTGCCGGCCTTGTGCTCAGGCTCTGCCCAGTACATTGCTGTCCGAGTGTCACGGCCTCCCTGAAGGGTAGGAGCTGAGGTTTGTGCCTTTAGCTGGCCACCTCGGGGAGTGAAGTGGCCAGCGATCGCTATGCCATTGCCTCAAAACCTAGAAGGACTCCAGGGAGAGGAGAGATGTGGCAGGAATGAGGGTGGAGCCGAGGCCTTTGTGCAGGCGCCTTCACAAGACCTGGACCCGGGATGGGGGCTGAATCAGGTGAGGGTCGCAGCAGCCGCTGAGGCTCTGAGCAGCGGGTGTGAGTGAGCAGGCAGCTGGAGGAGGGGGAGATGAGGTGGTCTAGCCAGCTGAGGTTCAGTGGGGGGTGCTCTGAGCTGGGGGTCAGTGAGAAATAAAATTGGGTAGGTGGGCTAGACTGGATCTCCAGGCATGGCGAACTCCAGCCAGAGGGCTCATCAGGCTGCTGGAAAGCATGGCTGCCCCAATCCCAGGCTCACCCTTCACTCTCTTTCCGCTTCTCTTCACCTGTCCAAGCCCTGAGGTCTCTAACCGGGGGGCCTCCAATGGCCTCCTGAATGGGCCTCTGGCTGCAATCCCCCTCTTCCTGTAATCAGCTCTCTACGGAGCAGCTGGAGGGATTGTTCAGAAATGAATACCAGGGGGCGCCTGGGTGGTTAAGCAACTGCCTTCGGCTCAGGTCATGATCCCAGAGACCAGGGGTCGAGCCCCACATCAGGCTCCCTGCTCGGTGGGAAGCCTGCTTCTCCCTCTCTCACTGCCCCCCTGCTTCTGTTCCCTCTCTCACTGTGTTTCTCTCTGTCAAATAAATAAAATCTTTAAAAAAAAGAAAAAAAAAAAAAGAAAGGTATACCAGAAGTCATCCTTCCCCTGCTTCAAACCTTTCAAGTGCTTTCTGATTAACTTGGGGTGAACCTCTCTTGACTTCACTGCCTGCTGTCCCTCCCCCTCCTCGCTCACACCAGCCAGCCTGGGTTTCTCAGGTGCACACGGCTTACCAGGCCCGTCCCCCACCGCAGGACCCCTGCACTTGCTCTCCCTCTTGTGGAACACCACTGCAGCCCTGCTCCCTGTCCAGGCCCTAGATCAGAAGTCATCTCTTCAGAGAGGCCTCCCGGGCCACTGAGTCTGATGTGTAGCACCCCCCTCCTCCTATGTCAGACTCTCTTCTGGATGCTGAGAACACAGCCAGGAGCAACACAAGGAGGCTCCTGGAGTCAGGGGGCTCCCATGCCAGTGTGGAGTGTTGGGCAGTGGGCACAACATGTCAGGCAGGGGCCCTGGGGAGGGCACGTTTGAGGAACCTGGAGTAGAGAGAGAGGGAGGGGGAAGGAAAAAAGAGGTGTAGGGTGAGAATGGAAGGGAGGACGAGTCAGATCGGGGTGGGTTGGCCTTGGGTTAGATTCTAGGAGCTATGTGGTGCCCGTGAAGGCTTTTGATCAGGGTGACATGGTCTGACAGGGAGGGGTGGCAGGAGGGGGGCGGGCAACGTGCAGAGCTGCGTGGGAGCCAGAGATGGGGAGTTGGCTCTGACTTGGTGCTGGCCTCAGTAAGCTGAGGGAAGCTGGTCCCTGGCCCACAGCCGCTCGGCCCAGGTCTGTGAGAACAGCAGGTGCGAAGTTTCCAAGCAGGCACCTGTGGCCAGGCCAGCAGTGGGATGGAAGCTCTGGCCGGGAAGAGCAGTTCCTAGAGAGGGGGACCAGGGAGTGGGGCACATGAAGGGAGGGGCTGAGTGGACGCCAGGCCCTGCTGGGGCTCCTGCCTCCCCCTCCCCGGCCACACCCTAGTGCCCGCAGGCAGGCGGTCACCAGACCTGTCTTGTGCACGCCTCGGTGGGGCGAGGACCAGGGTTCTGACATGCCTGCTCCCTGCTGAATCCTAGGGTCCTACATGACCTGGGGGGCTGCCAGGCCTCGAATCAGAGAATCAGACTTTATTGTTAGGAAGGATGCTAGGGACCGAGGGCGGGATCCAGGTGGTTAAGATGGAGAAAGAGAAGGGGGTTGGGGATCAAGAGGCTTGGCTTTTACAGCAGCTGGTGTGCAGACCCGGGGAGGGTCACTGATAGCGCGGTGGGGAGCGCCTGGCGGCAAGGCTGGCCAGTGCTTGCTGAGCAGTGATAGAGCCTGGCCCAACCCCCTCATCGCACAGAGGAGGAAGCAAAAGGCCAGAGAGGAAATGACTTGCCCACAGGCTGGGCGGCAACGGAGCTGGGGTTGACCCCTAGTCCCGAGGCCTTCTGTAATGGTGTCAGTGGGTCTTCCCCCACCATTCCCTCAGGACCAGCCCCCCCATTCCCTCTGCAGGTGAGGCGGCTACCTGGGGGCACCTCGGCTTCCCTTCAGCTGGTCTCTGAGTACCTCCTGTGTGTCAGCACAGCTGTGTGGGCAGGAGCCCCCCACCCCCACCCCCGTGGTGCTGACAGTTGTGTGCAGGAGGTAGACGTGTGAACAGCCACCATCCAGGCTGAAGTGACTCGGGGAGGCGTGGGCCCTGGTGGCAGACGGGTCTTGGTTCTGGCACTGCTACTTAAAATGTAGTGGTGACAAGGCCTGAACCTAAATTGGGAAAGATCAAGAAGGCCTCTGAGTCAACATAGAGGAGTGTGGACTCTGTCTTGTAGTGACAGGAACCAGAGAGATTTTGTGGTGAGGCATGATCACAGCTGGCCCGTGTTGAGGATGAAGGTTCTAGCAAGTGGAGAATGGACTGGATGAAGTTTCTCACAGTGTTCTTGGCTCTGGCAATTTTTTGCCTCCTCCCTCCATAGATAATTATCCTTCCTAAGAAACTGATCAGATGGGAAACTGCAGGAAATGGTTTGGGACAAGGATTGTGTAGGAGTTGGGGGTGGGGGAATGCAAAGGATGTGGCAGGAGTGGGGATGGTGCCTAGCAGCAGGAGATGGCTCCCTTGGAAGGAGGAGGGAGGGAGCCTGGGCAGACGAGGAATTTGAAGTAGAGTGGGTGGCTCCAGGGACGCCAAGTTCCTCAAAGCTCCTCTGCTCCCCTGGTGAGGAAGAGGGGTGAGATTGACAGGGTCAGCTTTGCTGAGTCAGTGTGAGGCAGTGTGGCCCAGTAGCCTCAGGTGTTAGAGCCAAGCCCGGGCCCAGCTCTACTGCTCAGCGGGCCTTCCACATCTGAAATCCCATCACTGTGGGCCGAGGCAGATCATGGCATGTGGGCACGCACCGGGGTACCCTCTCCTGGCACAGAACGCACCTCCTGTCCCTGCTCCAGGTGGGCCCAGAGCTTTAGTGGCCTCTGCTCTCCGTGGGCCTTGCTGATGAGACTGTCAGGGTGCTGAGGCTGCCATCCATGTGAGCAGGTGACCAAAGCACAGCCCCGTGAGGAGCGGGAGGAGAAGCAGAAGCAGGGCTGCCTGAGCAGGGCCCGGGCGGGAGAGCGTCAGTACAGGGTGAGGAGAGCCTGGTGGCTTACGGTCCTTGGAGTGCAGGAGACCTGGCATTGAACCCCAGCCACGCCACCTGCTACCTCTCGGATGTCAGGCTGGGTACCTGACCTGTGAACATCATTCATCTGGACGTGATCCTCCCTTGCATGTTTTCTTAAACCTTTGCCCCCTCTGATTGAGGGATAACATGCGGAAGTCCGTGCAGTAGACTGTGCGCCTCTTAAAGTGAATGGCGCAGTGATTACATATGTTGGCGGCCATGCTCAACCGGTTAAGATAGAGGTTCCCTCTGTACCCTGCCCTCCAGAGTCCCCTCCTATCCTTCCTGGTCTGAACCTCCACAGGCCTCTGAGGTCACTGGGGTTCTGAGTTCTATGGGCATCAGTTGGTCGTACCTGTTCTTAACCTCGGTGCAGCGGCAGTCAGACCACGGGTACTCCCTGGTGTCGGGTGTCTGTGCTCGGCGCGTCTGTGCTCGGCTCATCCAGGAGGCTCCTCTCTGTCATCAGACGCCCGAGAACCTGTCCCTTCTGTTGCTGTGCAGCACTGCCTGGTATGAAGAAGCCACGGCAGCTCACTCCCCTGCTGATGGGCTTCTGGGTTCTTTCTCATTTTGACAGTTAATGAATAAAGCTGCTCTGAACATTCTTAGACTCCACAGTATTTTGTGAAAATTCAATGAAATAATCTGTCACAGTAAAGTATTTAATACTGAGCTTAGACTTGGAGCAGGTGCTCAAAAAATTTTTCTTCCAGAATTTTTTTTGTTGTTGTTCATAAACCTGGGTGGTTCAGTTGGTTGAGTGTCTGCCTTCAGCACGGTCATGGTCCCGGAGTCTCAGGATCAATCAAGCCCTGCATCGGGCTCCCTGCTCGGCGGGAAGCCTGCTTCTCCCTCTCTCACTCCCCCTGCCTGTGTCCCCTCTCTCACTGTATCTCTCTCTGTCAAATAAATAAGTAAAATCTAAAAGAATAATAATAATAAAAGGGAAACAATCAAACATTACCTGAGTGTGTAAAGAAAAAATACAAATCCTGTCCTGTCCCATTCACCCACCAACTTATTGGGCTGATCACCTCACAGTTCAGGGCATTTGCTGGGACTTTGCTGCCGTGTGAAGTTCTTTTTTTTTTTTTTAAGATTTATTCATGTATTTTCAAAGAAAGGGAGAGAGAGTGCTCGTGGTGGGGGGCGGGGTGCAGAGGGAGAAGACAGAGAAACTTAAGCAGGCTCTGAGCTGAGTGTGGAGCCCAATGTGGGGCTTGATCTCATCACCCTGAGATCATGACCTGAGCCAAAACCAAGAGTCGACGCTTAACCAACTGCGCCACCTAGGCACTTCTGAAGTTCTTTTTAATAAAAATAGTTTCATAGTGGGAATTATTGCTGTTCCTACTCTTTTGCAACTTACTTTCTTTTATTAAGTTTGACTTTTTAAGAGCCCCCTTGTGTACATTGAAGGAGCAGCTTCAAGAGGAACAGACTGGGCTGAGCTCTCTAGCCAGTCCATCAGGACCTTCCACTCTGGCCTGGCAGGGCTGCTTTCAGGCTTTCCTGCGTGTGGAACCCAGGGTTTGGCTTCTAGAACCCTGGGAGCAGTCCTGGCTCTCCTGTGGCCTGTTTGGGTGTGTGCCCACCACTCTGTGGTCCTGGAGGGTGGGGAAGCAAGAAAGGGGGGGCACAGGGGCAGGGGCTTGGGTGGGAAAGGAGATGTTGCCCCCTGCCCCCTTCTAGGCCATAGGACCTTCTGCATCCTAATTGTGCCCCCAAACTCCGACCTCTGTCCATTCCCCAGCCCCACAGAGCTCACCTCCTTCCCCTAAGGAACCAAACCAGCACCCCTGCTCCCTGCCCCCTCCTGCAGGTAACAGCCTGGAGTGGCGTAGTCTCTGAGGCTTCTTGTAGCTCAGCATTCAGATCCCCTGAGCCTTTGTCCCTGCGACCCCCCAGCTTTTGGAAGAGGATAGAGAGGGCTCCCCCAGGCCTGTGAGCTGATGGCCTAGACTGAGGTCAGGAATCCGGAAGCAAAAGCCTGATCAGCCTGGGCTGGGGCCTGTGCCTCGTTTACCTGCTCCTCCCCAGGAAGAATAGGCATGATAAGATTTGCACAGAACCAGTGTAGGCGGGCTCCCCTCTCCCCTGTATTTGGCCAGTGCTCTCAGTACCAGGCACCCCAAGGCAGAAGCTGCTCCTTGTGCCCTGGCCCCCCCTCCTTGGGAGCCATAGCTCATTATAAAAGCACCCCTGGTGGTGATATCAGGTTGCTAGGCAGGGCCGCTGGGAGTGCCCTGTTGGTTCAGGGTGGGGTGGGAGCCCTCGGATCCCCTGCCAGGGTGGGGCTGTGGAGTGGCACACGGTCTAGTGGCTGTGAATGGTGACGTCACAGGAGTCCTGCACAAAGACTAGGAGGCACTGCCCCCTCACGCTGGAGCTCTTGCCCAGTGTGGCCCTGTGTTGGGCTCTCTGCCTTCATCATTTTGGGTGGGTGACCCTGTGAGGCAAGTGAGGACCCCAAGGTCTGGAGGGGTTAACTAACTCACCCAGGGTCGCATGCACAAGAAAGTGGTGGAACCAAGTTCCCTGGCCCTGTCCCTGCATGGCTGAGCAGACCCAACACCCGGAGTGTAGACACATGGGGATGGCTCCCCGAGCCGGTGTTCTTTCCGTTCCATGGGTAACAACTGTAGTTAGTACCATAGTGTCCCAGTCTGCTCCTTTGAACATTCTGAGACAGTCTCGTTAGGGCCTTCATTTGGAGAGCTGAGAACATAGTCATCCAGCTTATTTTTTTCCGTGGCTCAGATGAGGAGCGTGGTTGAGAAATGCCCCGAGGACAAGTCCCCAGAGTCCGCTTTTCTGGGCTTGAACCCTGCTTTGTCCTGCCCTCTGCCAGCGGGGCAACCTTGGGCAAGTGGCCTGGCCCCTCGGAGCTGCAGGTTCCTCATCGATGATGTGAGTGCCATGATCACCCACGTCCCCATCTCAGGAAGATGCCGAGCTCATCTCGTGACTGATCAGAACCAGGGCTCCAGCCTGAGTTCCAGGCCTTCTTGTCCTACCCTGTTGCTTCCTGCTTCCTGCTTCCTGCTGCCACAAGCATCCCCACCTATGTGCCGTGTGTGCAATCCTACAGTGAGCCCTGCTCACGTGGAAACGGGTGCTGCTGGAGGCTTTCTTTGCTCCAGGTGCGGGACAGTGACTTCTGTGGGGCACACTGGTGGCAGGCAGCCTCTCTGCCCGCCTGGAACCTCGCCCCTATGTGCTGGGCTCATCACAGATGGGCTCACAGCCTCCAGGCCAGGCCCTTGCTGCATAGCCCCAGGGCTAGACTCTAGAACCTGGGCCCTACAGAAGAGAGCGACAGCAGGAAGCAGTGACAGGTCATTTCCTATTGAGCAGCCTGGCACGAGGGCAGAGCTCAGCCTCTGGGGTCAGGCTGCCCTGGGATCAAGTGTCAGCTTTGTTGCTTCCTGGCTGGGTGATGTGTGGGCAAGTTCTTTAAGTTTCAAGCCTCAGTTTCTCCTCTGGAAAATGGAAATAGTGCCTACCTTGCTGAGGCCAAACGAGTAGACAGAGGGCTTGGTGACAGTTTTCCCTTCTCATGCTGGGGTGCAGCTTTACAGCCACACTGTGTCTCACACCACTCCCCCAAGGCAGTGCCTGCAGGGGCCTCATAGGCCTCACCCAAGGGAACCATCAGCTCCTGGTCTCCCCTGGCAGCTCACACACGGAACCAGGGCATGTTGGTCCTGCTGGAGATCTTAGAGGAACCCCGGAGTTTAGAGTGAGTGGGTGTCTCACTCCCAAGGTCACATGGCAAGCAAGCGACAGGCTGAAGTGGACCGGGCCTCCTGTTCCCAGCCCAGCAGGATAGAAAGCCAAGGCTCAGGGCCAGAGGAAGTGTGCTGGGCTGTGGCTCTGCAGTCAGAAAGACCCAACTGTACGGCCTTGGTTAAGTCTCTTTACCGCTCTCTGCCTCAGTTTCCTCAGCCGCAGAATGATCCTGAGGTCAGAGAACTTACAGGGGACTCACGCAGTTAAGGTATACAGCAAAGTGCTTGATAAAACGTAGTTGTAAAAAAAAAAAAAGGAAAGAAAAAAAAAAGAAAAAATGTGGGAGTAATGAGGGGTGCACTGTGTTCCATGTGAGGCCTGGCTTCGGAGTAGGAGGCCTCATTGTGCATTCCCACTCCGCCAACACCTTGCTGTGTGGCTTTGGCTGAGGCCCTGCCCTCTCTGGGCTTTAGTCTTTGCATCTGTGGGATGGAGGGGTGGACTGGAATGGCCGACCTCCTGTGGCTTCTTGCTGGGGTTCTTTTCGAACCCCAGGAAAGGCCTGACCTCCCTTCACTGTTCCTGTAACCCTGGGCCTTACCGGCACCAGGACCAAGGCCTGCAGCCAGCCATGTCCTCCTCTTTTCTCTGCAGTGTCCTCTAAAGGGCACCCTCCTCTGAGCATGCTCAGCTCTCCCATCTACTCAGTGCATCTCCTGGCTCTTAGAGGCCTGAGGTGACAGACTGTCGTGGTGGGCAGGGAGAGGAGGCAGGGAGAAGCCCTCCAAGTGTGCCCTCTGTGTCTCCCTCCTTGTGATGCTCAGCCAGCCAGCCTGTTTTTAAAGTGTGTGGGAGCCTTTTGGGGCACCTGCCTGGGGGAAGCTCTGGCCTCCTACCCTGCCAGCCTGCAGCTGGGACCTGCCACCGAGGTTTCAGGGATCCTGCATCTGTGTGGCCCAGCTACGTCCACAGCTCCTATGACCTGTCCTCCGGGTCCCTGGAAGGCAGTTTTACAGATTTTTTTTTTTTAAGATTTTATTTATTTGACAGAGAGAAACACAGCCAGAGAGGGAACACAAGCAGGGGGAGTGAGAGAGGGAGAAGCAGGCTTCCTGCTGAGCAGGGAGCCCGATGCGGGACTCGATCCCAGGTCTCCAGGATCATGACCTGAGCCGAAGGCAGTCGCCCAACCAACTGAGCCACCCAGGCGCCCCAGTTTTACAGATTTTAAAGGGAACAAGAAACAACTTCAGTGGGAACC
>PITA01028073.1:8959-20037 GCA_004023965.1 Spilogale gracilis
GGCAGAGGGAGAGAGAGAATCTCAAGCAGGCTCCATGCCCCAACCTGAAGCAGGGCTCCATCTCAAGACCCTGGGATCATGACCTGAGCTGAAATCCAGAGTGGGATGCTTAGCCAACTGGGCCATCCAGGTGCCCCTCAGACTGATTTTTGAAAAGAAATAGATGCTTCAATTTCAATTTCCCATTCCAACACAAAAAAAGTCTCGAGGGAAATTGTGAATATGGGTGTGCTTAAGGAAGCTAAGGGAAGAGAGAAAGGCAGGGGGCTGAGTCAGAAAGGGTCTTGGAAAGTTAGAAATATAGACAGGGAAGGCCTGTACACCAGAAGCTGTCTCTGAATCTGGGAAGCAAGGCCTAGCTGGGGCCTTCCTGGGGCAGCAGCAGCCTGGAGGGGGTGAGGAGGTCGGAGAAGGGGGGAGCATTGGCAGGCTGCCTTCTCCAAGGTCAGCGGACGTCCCCAGGCCAGAAACTGTCCTGCCTGAGGCCTCAGCCTCTGCCCTCTGGTTCTAAGCCCTCGTGACATCAACTTTGATAATTAAGGCCTTCCATACAAGCCTTTTAATTTCCAGAAAACATATCAAAACAGTCATTTTCTTTTCACACACCACCTGGAGAAGCCTATTCAGCCCAAGCACTGATGGGAATATAACTTGGGCCATTTTGAAACCTATTTGACATCTCGCCTGTAGGCTAAAACTTGTGGTGTGTGTGTGTGTGTGGGTGTGTGTGTGTGTACATGCACGTGCATGCGTGTGTGCATGTGTGCGTGTGTGTGTGCTGAGAAAGAGAGACAGACAGAGGGAGAGACTTTCCAGGAAGGAGGCGAAAGGCGGCAAGAAATGGGATAAGGGATTAAGATTGAAACTAGGACAACTTCCGGCTTGCACATTTTGCAGGCCACAGCTTATCCTTGCCCTTGAAGAACCATTAATAGGAGACAAAAACTGATACAGGCAAGCCTGTTACCCATTTACAGACTCAATACTGGTCTTTCTAAAACAACATAGTCCCCAATCCACACTCAGCTTCCATCAAAATCCCTGCGATACTCCAGCCCCATACACACTTTTTTTTTTTTTTTAACTGAGAAGGGGAAGCAGAAGAGGGGATAAAGAATGGAAGCACACCAAGAATACCCACCTACACTTCCCCTTTAAGGTAGAGTATAGATTCTAAGACTGTGCTGTTAACTTCAATTATTTATGACAACAAAGCTGATTAACACCAAAGGAAGAGGGGAGAGAGGAGAAAAGTACCAGACCAGAAACAATTTGGGTTTTTGTTTCCCTTGACAGTAAGACACAGAGACCCTGGGAGAGGTAAGGTAAATGCCTTACTTTGTAGCCAGGAGCATGTTTTTTCTTGTCACTTGCTCATTGGGATCGGAATGTTGTCGGTTGAGAAATTCAGCTACTGCTTTGGCAGGAAATTCGGTTTCGCACACGTACCCAAAGTCCCTGGCTAGGTGGACTGCTTCTCCTGGCAGGAGGCGAGAGGGGAGGCAAGCGCAAGAGAATGAAAAGGGCTGAGGTCAGATTTTCCTCCCAACATTCTTCTTTTCTTACCCCAGATGTTGAACAAAACACAAAGTACTTGTTTTCTCATTTCAGGCATTGTATTTCCTTCTCTATAGGACCTGGGAGATGAATTTATCAAGAAAAATGGCCACTTGTCCTAGAAGGCCAAGATGATTTGAAAATGTACATCCCATCCACCACCCTCCAGTCCCATCGGCCACCCTGATGACATTTCCCCAAGTTCTCTTTTAAAATGTTCCTCGTTTTCCAACCTCACACCTATCAACACATTCATAAATGATATTCATAATTACTCATTGAGTTTTTCTGCAAGGGGAACAACTAAAGGTTTACATTTTAACTTGATCGCATATAATTATCTGTTCATCCAAACCGATTAACCAAGAGGATTTGAGGGTCACTCCACTGAGTCTGTCTGTGTTGTTGATTTTCGAATCTTTGGTTTTAATTTCCTGAACCAGTTGGTTTTTACTGCAGGGCTTCCTGCCATTAGCTCCAGCTCCGGAAGAACGCATGCGCCAATTAGAGCATCAAAGCCCTCTCTGCAGAGCTTGTTTCCATAAAATGGAGCGGATCACAAACAATAACAGTTCTCCAGAAACTGCCTCCCTGCTCCAGGACTCAACCCCCAGAGCTCATACACACTCTCACACTACACGTAAAGCCACTCCAACCATTTCCTTTTCACTTAATTCTTTTGGGGTTTGCATCGTAGATTCTGTATGTACTCATGATATTTTTAACGCAAAGCTACTGTTGTTGAGTTTCTGGCCCTGAAGAACTGCTTATCATTTAACAGTTATATTATTATCTTTAACACTGTTCATAAATGCCTCCTGGGAGTCCTCCTCAAGTTCATCATTTTAAACTTTATGGTAGTGTTTATAAAGCTGGAACTCAAATTCCATTGTGATTTATCTCCTGGACTGAAAGATGTAAAGAAGACAAAACACCTTCTTTCAATATAAATGGAAGTTTTGATATCTACCTGCTCGTTTAAGTGGTTTTTTTCCTATTGGCATGAAAAATTTCCAACACAACATAAAGGAAAACTCAAGACAGCTTATACATTCCTTCCAACACATTCAAACTTAAGGCAGTAGTTTAGTGTCAGAAAAACTTAAAAGGAATCCAGAGGAAGCAGGAATGTGAGTGGATTCTGATGACAGTGTATCTAGAGCACAGAATGAGAACAAGGGGTAGCTTTTGTTTTGAAGGGGTTGGAAGCTGTGTGTGTGTGTGTGTGTGTGTGTGTGTGTGTGTGTTAAAAATCGCCGAGAGGAACTTTTTGCAATGCTTGTATTTCTTTTTTCTTTCCTAGCCCAATGATTCAAAATCTAAAATTACTCACTTCTCTTCCCCTCCACTAGAGAAGCACAAATAAATAAGAGATAAGGGAGCATATGTTTGGAAAACAAAAACCTGAGGTTTTTAAAAGGGCATATAACCCTGAGCTTTCAGGACGGTCTTAAATCAGGATGCAGGTCAAAGATTCCCAAATTAATTCAGGAAGTAATGGTCACGCATTTCTCAAACGCAGATGTCAGAATAGCTTAAGTGATTTACTGCTGAGCTCTGTGGAGGAGACTGGAACTTGGGAGAATATGCAGTTCTTAAATTTTCACTTTGTCTAGGTCAGAATTGGGCTTAGGGATGTGGAATTTTGTGGCAAAGGAGAAAAAGAAAGGACAGCAGTACGTGCAAATAGTTTTTTGATATGCCAGGATTCTGCTCCCTTCCAGCTATATTCTCCAGACAAACAAAAATGAAACTGCCCAAACGACACAGAATACAACCAAACATTTGGCCACAGAGTATTATCCATTTTCCCAGAAGACAGTTCCGTTCTTGCTAGCAAGTGGCCTCGCTTACCCTCCACCAGTGACGTGAGCAGAGTGACATTGGCCGCTTTACGTCTCCCTGCTGGCAGATTTAATCCTATCTTGTCCAGTTTTTCTCTTAAAGATCTTCCTCCATTTTTAGACTTCGCCCTGTTTCACAAATACACACAAGAAATATATCCAAGATTTAGAAAACTCTGCGTTGCTCTGAGCCACATTATAGTCACTTTGACAATCTCCTAACATGTGCTTTTTAAAATTAAGAATCATGGCCCCGAGATACTTAAGGGAGGGAAACAGGACAGAATGGGAGGAAAAGATCATAGGAGACACTAAACTGTAAAGCACCCCTGTGTTCAGTTATTCTTGCAGCCACGGTGGCAGATTGGAACGTTTTGATTTCCCAAATCTCTAAAGAACCACAAACAAACAAACAGGGTTCTCATCTCTAGGGTTTGAGGTATTTTTGAGTTCAACTGATTACTGTATATTTTCCCTGTTGTTAGAATCACACAAATCCCAATGGGGTCTTTAAATTGTCTTTGCAAGAACCGCTGTTAGGCTGTTCAGAGTAACCAAAGTTATCATCACTCTCACGTTTCTTGCTCTGGCTTTAACCCCAATGGGAAATTCATTTTACCAACTGTTTACATGCCATGTCACTAACCTAACTGGAAATGTCAAATGCTGATATCAGCCTTTAAAATTTTCACTGATTTCAGAGACAATGGAGGTGGTTCTAAATAGATGTCTAAATAGACTTTCATAATCAGAAAGTGGTTAAGATAAATTGTTTAAATAAAACAGCAAATTAATTAATTTCAGATTTTATTCCCTACTCAAGTGCTCTTTAATTGTGTGGATTAGATTATACTCCCTTAGGTAAACAGTCTCCAATACTGGGGATGGGGGAAGGGGAGGAAAAAGCAGAGGGTGGATTCAGATCTGTGTCAGAGAAAGATTACAAAAGGAAGCAAAATGACTGTGAAGGAGGAAGAAAACATTGGAAAAGATGATGTTTAAAACCTTCCAAAAATGGTTTTACAGACGTTGTGTGGGATATGCCCATCAGAGCGGGACTACTATGGATTCACAGATGAATAAATGAATAGACCAATAAACGTCAAACAGTGAAGTTCTTGGTCTACTTAAAAAAAAAATTAGGAAGGAAGAAAGAAAAAAAGATCTGGGAAAGTTCAAGCCAACACCCACCACTCAGAAAGCTGGGTGGACCCCTAAAATGCCAAGCCCAAGGAGGGGAGAAACCTACCCTGAAGTAAAGTGCTTCACCTTGCAGACCCTTATCAAATCTTATCTACGGAATGAAACATTCCGACCTCTAGGGCTGAGACGTGTATCCTCAGCCACGTATGTAACATGCACTAGTGGGTAACGACTACACATAACGCACGTACACGTGTCTTGCGTGCTGCCTGGAGCACATCGCGGCAGCAGCACCTGGGAACCACAAATGCGAACGCCTTAGGCACAGGGAGCCGCCGTCTGGCCAGCTGGCCAGCGGGGACGGGAAGGTGGGGGGAGGGCGGCGGAATCAAGAGAAAGCCAACGTCGTCTACTTAAAACCCTATTCAAGGGACGGTGGGTTACCGTCGGAGACCCTACACCGAGGTAACGCAAAGTAAAGCGCCTGAGAGGAAGTTTTCCAGGGCTTGCAAGGTGTACGCGAGGAAAAAGGCGGCCGCACGGCGCCCCGCCGCTGCAGCAGTCGGCACTGAACCCGGGGTGCAGTGAGCTGCGCGTGCGCACGGCGAGTTGGGTTGGGGGCGGAGGGCCCGGGGAGCGAGCGCTGGAGCCCTGAGCGCGCGGGAAGGCTGCGGAGAGCGCAGGCGCGCGCCGCCTCATCCCGCCCCCAGCTCCCACCCACCCGGTTTTACGCCCTTCTCTCCGCCCCTTTCTTTTCCCGCGAAGGGAGGGCTGCGGAGCGAGGCCCGTTCGCGGCACCGCCCATGCGCAGGCGCAGTGTTTCCCCGGGCCGCGGGGCGGGGCGGGGTGGACAGGGCGGCGCCGGGCCTCACCTCCGCAGCACTCCGCCCAACAGCGAAGCATTGAGACACTCGGGCGGTGAGAGGCGCCGCTGTACTTCCGCCACCGTGACCTTGTACTTCGAGGTGGAGCTGAGGAGCGAGAGACGACCCGGAACTGAACAGAAGACTTCGTTGGGGTTCACGACGCCGCCGAAGAGGTTGTCCTTGTTTATGGGGATGGCGGAGACGGCGTTGCTGTTGGACTTGGACAGGGACACGGGGCCTGCGGAGACAGACGGGGAAGCTGCGTGTGGGCGTCGGGGTTCCCGCGCAAGTTCTGCCCGACCCCGGCCCTCGCCCCGGCTTGCGCCGCAACCCCCACTTCCCTTCCAGCCCAGAAAAATCCTGTGGCTCCTTTCCCCCACCTTCTGTCCTATCCCCTGCTGTCTTCCCGTTCTGGGGCTCAAGCCTCATTCCCTCGGCTCATCCCCTCGGCTCACCCCGCTCGGCGGCCAGGAGGCGTCTCCACCTCGCCCCACCAGCCAGGACTGTGCTGCTTCTGCCCGGACCCTTTTCTCTTAGCCGTCAGGGTGCTGTCTAGACATGGTGGTAAAATTGTGACCCTCTGGGCTCTCATCCGAGAAGTGCTGGAGTACTGGTATAGGGTGCAGGGAAGGGGTTTACATTCGCACACCTAGAGCAAGCTATGTGTACTCTGGAGGTTTTGTGGAGTGTGGGAGTTCAGTGTTGGGGAGCAATTTAATAAAGATGAGCAGAGAGTTTAGGTGGCCGAAGTGGCCTGTAAGTGAACGTTCAGTTAAGGCACCTAGCTGGGAGATGGTGGATTCTCTAAGACAACACACGTGCCCCATCCTTTTGATAAATAGGCCCTTTCCCTACGTTTAATTTTTGAAAAAGGACCCAGTTTTGGAAATCCATGGATAAACAGGCCTACCATAGACATCAGCAATGTACCCTTTTGTTGAACAAATAGTTAATATCCTTGTCTGCTTGAAGTGTCTTCAATGGCAAGGGGAGAGGATATACTCTTACTAGGTAAAATCAGCTCTTCCCTGTCGGCCCCACCATAGTTAGAAAAAAATTTACAGCCAGGAAAAAGTGTACTGCCATATTACATTTCTCAACACCAATATAATTCAGATGCATTCACAACCATTTAAGTACTGTATGCATTGGTATTTTAAAATTCCACAAGGAGACATATATAATAATATGCATATATTCTCAGTACTCCTCCCTCCTTAATGGGAATATTCTAGACGTATGGGGAGGTGGGGGGCTCTAGGTTTTGGATAGATCACTTGTGACATTAATAGCTCTGGGGAGGCTAATAGAGACAATAGGAGTTAAACGAACTCTTGAGAGATTACTAATAAAAGAGCCAATTATCATGTCGACTTGGAAAGAGCATCTCTTAAGATTTATCCCTTGCACATCTAATTTGACGTGACAAAGACTTCACAGATGCAAAAAATGAAACTTTAAACTAGCTAACAATATACTGATTAGGGTTAGAAATGAGAACAGTTTTATATAGCATCGTCCTCTGGTGGTGCCTAAAATCCTGTAATATAACATTGCCACCGTAACAACAACAAAAATAGCTGCTGTGAATAGCATTTAGTCCAGTAAACTTTATTTCTACGCACTAAACACAATACAAATTACAAATCCGTCCAAATCACTTGACACTTTTTAAAAACAATTTCTGCTCTGAACAATTATGCTAATAATCCTGACACCGTCAAGATGCTAATTTTAACCAAAAGCCAAATTTTTGTTAACCTAATTCACAAAGTTTAAAAACCGTTAAACAGCTAATGAGAAATTAAATTGAACATGAAAGTTTTTTTCTTCCTCTGCTAAGGAGTGGTACAAAAGACACAACTCTCTGAATTATTTGCACCGTTTTAGCATTATACACTTCTTAATACTCATGGCCACTCACACAATGGATTAACTAACTATTAAACCATTTCAAAATGGAAATGCCAATTCCAAATCAGTTCAACTATTACACATTTCATGTGTTTGTCTAGATATCATTAAACTAAATTAAATGGTCAAATCATGAACAAAGCTAGCCTGTTGCCATTACTAACATACTGAAAGCCGATTATTTAAGCATGGCTGTTCTATGCCATCTATTTGCTAATTCTGAGCTTTTAGGAAATCCTATTTGAAAAAAAATAAATACAGCTCTTCAAGTTCTTTTAAATAGCACTATGCCTGTAAGGACATGCCTGGAATGTAGAAGGAAATGGCTTACCTTTCTTAATTACAGTTTGATCTGGGATGTTAATACCCGGGTCTTCTACATGCTGCAACAAAAGGATACACATGGATGTAAGTGTATAATCAAAACAAAAGGAAATGAATATTCTGTGCAAGATGGGGGGAGGGGAAGGTGTAGAATCAAAATTTCCCCCTCCCATATAGTGACATTTATATATAAACATCTCATCTTGGCTTATTGGAAATTTGAGGCTTTGGAACTCAAGAGGTTTCACTACACACCCACGACCAATTTCTCCTCCCCCAGCAAATAATCCATGTTTGAAGGAGGTGGGGGTGGGGAATAAAACTTTCTTTGGAAATTAAACCAAGTTTTGGAGCACCTAATCTTTCTCACACAGTCAGTTCAACCTTTAAAAATGCACCCAGCTTTAGTTTGGCGCCTCAGAGGCTTGGGACTTGAGCGATTCCAGTGTTCGGGCAGCAAAAGCCAAGGAAACACAATAGAAATGACAAGAGGCGGGAGTAGCAGGGGAGTGCTGTAAGCAGTTTAGGTAATGTGATAAAAAGCAAAGGCATATACACACCCTCACTTATGGAAAACTAAAAATAATGTTTAAAGATTACTGCCTAAACTGGGTACTGAGGAACGAATATGAAAACAATTAAAACAAAAACAAAAACCTCTGAGGGTACTTTTTTCCCCCTGTTGTCCAGCAGCGGATTTGTTGGTGTGGGTTTTTTTCTTTTCCTTCTCTCTCTCTCTCTCTCTCTCTCTCTTTTTTTACAGATGGATGGGTATATGTGTGTGCTAGAGTCAAAACGTGATTAGAAAGTAAAATGAAATCATGTTTTCTAATGCAGAAACTGACAGGCAATATAATGTCTGGCTGTGTTTACAAATTAGCACCAGGGCTGCTGAGATAGAAGATTTCGCAATCGTTACCAAACACAGGCATTACCATTTAAAAAACTATTACTTCCTTCTCTAGTCTTTGTCCAACAATAATACTGATTCGAACATTTTCCATTCTGTCTTGGATTTATGCTCCTGTTAATTGTGCCTGATCGCAATGATTCCGGGTGGATGGTACTAAGTTGCTTTATTACAGGTTTTATTATACTCAATGCTCTCATTTGTAACTTGCCTAAAGTGCTTCTGGATTTAAGTATAATTAAATTGAGAAATGTTCAGAAATGACTACTGCTGCAGTTCTTGTGTTTTAACTATATGGGGAAATATGATCCCTTTATGCATGCACCCTAAACCCATAAAGTAAATGTAGTGTGGCATAATACTTTTATTTGTGTTATTTCTAGACCTTGTCCATACAGGGAAGACTGTTAAGTTTAAAACCCCACTGAGATATTAATGATTAAATAATTTTCACCATCAATTTGATTTTCTTAAATATTTAGCAGTCATTCTTATTAAAGGTTAACTGTTGCAGCGATGGGAAAATTGAAAACAACCCTTTTCCTGACCCAAATTCCTCTGAAAGAAATTTTTTCTTACTAGGTGGGGGAGGGTGGGGAAGAGCAGCAACTGGGTTTCCTTGTTTTTTATTTGATCTTTTGGTTAATTTCTCCTACCTTCTCATTTCACCAGGAAAAGTGACTATACAGGTGTTAAGAATTCACACCAGCCCCTCTGGAATTTTTGCAAAGTAGAGCAATTCCAATTCACAGTAATTCCAAAAGGCTGCAGTGCATTTTGCAATTCAAGTATGTCCAAAGAGCAGGCTAGAAAAAGGATTCAGAGACTCTTTGGGAAGGGGAACTGAAATGGTCAGAACTTCCAGATTTGTTTTTTAATTGCTTTTTCTCAACTACTGCTCCTCTTATTTTACTTCCCAAGAAATGTTTCCAAAAACATTTATGAACACAGACATACACACAATGCTTACTAAACCCCACAGTGGATCAAGTGCCTACTTTCCTCCTCTCCATGCAAGGCTGCTAAACATACCCAACAAATTTCAGTGATTAACTGGGCCAAATGAGCACTGTAATAAATCTTCTATTTTCCTATGTAACTTAAATAATGTTTTAAATTCACCAAGCAAGCAGGTAAGTTCATCTGACCATTTTCTTTGCAATCTAATGCAGTAATCATTAAACTGTCAACGGACATATTGCTGTAATATTTGATGCACTAATTTGAAATAGCATTTTAGTAAAAATCACATCCAGATACATTTCCTCTCCAAAGAAAAGCAGCATTAACAGAGCCTTTACAGCTTTAATAAAATTATTGGCTCATTCTAATTCCATTTCAGGAGGGTTGTGAGGAACCCATAAAGAAATAGAATTGAAACAGAGATGCTGGTTTAAATTTAATTTCAGAAAGCATTTTCAAATTATCAATAGCCTGGTTTACACTGTAAATAGTAAATGTGCTAATACCATTCTTACTCAGAAATCGTTTTAAACTCCATTTGATAACTGGATTAGAACTCAAATAATGTATTGCCCAATAGTCTCAAAACATTTAATTTACTATGGGGTGTAGCAGGTTCTGTTAGGAGTTGGGAACCCAGCTAATGATTTATGAGGTCAGCACTTAGCACCCCTAGGAGGAGAAGGAGGCTGCATTTTAATGTCCCTCTGCTCCGATTTGCTACTTACTATTCTTTAATCAGGGTAGGTTACACACAGAACTTTCAGAAATCACTAGTGAAATCCAGTAGAAATAATTTTCTTAGTACGTTGTTCACACTTTAAACTGCTAGGGCATTTAATGAGTTCTTTTGGTTGAATTTAACATCTTTTCCAGGACAGGGATAAATCCCCCACACCAGACTCTGTGGTGGAATTAGATCCTCTCCCAATCGAAGCAGTTTACTGTCGTGGAGAGGGGCAGATATTGTTAATGGTGACATTCGTCTGATTTATTTCTGTGTCGGTGGAAATGGTAATGCAGGCATTGTTTGAAGGAGCTCCAGGAACCATTGTTCTAGGGCTGTAACTCTCAACTACTTTTTAATTTTTTAATTCGGAGAACCTTTATGCAGGTTCTCCAAGTATCCGCCCAAAAAATTAAATGCAATTTTGAAAAAGTAAATGCCACTGGGGGAACCCGGGCCCACAGTCAGTGTGTCCCGATTGTCTACTCTGGGGGCGGCTGAACAAGGGCTGCATTCCCCTTCGCGCGGCTCGCGCGGCTTCTTACCGGGACGTCCTCGATGGCGTGAGGTAAGGAGTGGATCGGGAGGTCTCCGAGTCCTGAGCTAAGCCCGTGTGGGCCGTGCAGGAGGTCTTCGTGCCGCCGGTAGTCCCTGCGAGGATCCAGGCCCGAAAGCTGGTGGGGCAGCCCCCGGTGCGTATGCAGGAGCCCAGACTCCTGGCTCTGCCTCTGGCCGGGCCAGCCTGGGTGCTGCGGCTGCGGCTGGGCGTGCAGGGGGTTCAGGCTGTAGGGGTCGTTGACGTGGGAGTAAGGATCTTGCGACTGGGGGTA
>PITA01028074.1:0-19936 GCA_004023965.1 Spilogale gracilis
TACATCAAGAAGATCTAACAATTGTAAATATTTATGCCCCTAACATGGGAGCAGCCAACTACATAAGCCAACTGTTAAACAAAATAAAGAATCATATTGATGCCAATACACTAATCGTAGGAGATCTTAACACACCACTTTCAGCAATGGACAGATCATCTAAACAGAAAATCAGCAAAGAATCAAGAACCTTGAATGGACACAGAAACAAACTGAGGGACTTGGAGGGAGGGGGGTGGAGGGATGGGAGAGCCTCGTGGTGGGTACTGGGGGCACCTATTGCGTGGAGCACTGAGTGTGGGGAATGAGGAATGAATCCTGGAACACTGGAAAAAAAATTTAAGTAACAATAAAAAAAGAGTGAGTCCATGATGGCATGAAAGGGTGGGTATGGCAGTGTTGGGAGGAAGCACCACCTCCACTTCCCCTGATGACCCTTCACTGCCTCCACTGTCTCCACTGCTCCCAGTCAGTCCCTGGGTGTCACCATCTTCCACCAAAGACAGACTTTTATTTTTTAAAATATTTTTTTATTTGTTTGACAGAGAAAGAAAGAGAGAAAATGAGAGAGGGAACATGAGCAAGGGGGTGGGAGAGAGAGAAGCAGGATCCCCATGGAGCAAGGAGCCTGACTGCGGGCTCAGTCCCAGGACCCTGGGATCATGACCTGATCTGAAGGCAGATGATTAATGATTGAGCCACCCAAGCACTCCACACTTTTGTTTTTTCTTTTATTTTTAGAAGATTTTATTTATTTATTTGAGAGAGAGAGATAGTAAGAGAGAGAGCATGAGTGGGGGCAAGGGAGAGGGAGGAGAAGGCTTCCCACTGAGTAGGGATCCTGATGCGGGGCTCAATCCCAGGACCCTGAGATCATGACCTGAACCAAAGGCTGATACTTAACTGGCTGAGTCACCCAGGTGCCCCATGACAGACTATTAAATACACAGAATAAACTGGTGGTCGTCAGAGTGGTGGTGGGTAGGTGGATCAGAGAAACAGATAAATATGATTTAGAGTACTCATCCTGTTAAGCACTGAGCAATAAATAGAATTGTAGAATTATTATATTGTACACCTGAAACTAATATAGCACCATATGTTAGTTATGCTTCAATAAAAAAGGATTCTTTATGTTTTAAAGATATGAACTCAATTAGACAAGAAAAATTGAGGCAGTCATTTTGATAAGGAATGAATTAAACTTCCACTATGCAGATAACACGATACTGTACATAGAAAATCCTAAAAACTTCACCTCTCCCCCAAAACTAAGTAATAAATGAAAATTCGGCAAAGTTTCAGGCTACAAAATTAATATGCAGAATTCAGTAATGTTTCTTTTAAAAAAGATTTTATTTTTTTATTTGAAAGAGAGAGAGAGAATAAAGTGTTTGGGTAGGAGGAGGGCAGAGGGAGAGGGACAAGCATACTCCATGCTATGTGTGGAGCCCAGTGTCGGGCTTGATCCCACTACTCCAAAATCATGACCCGAACTGAAACCAAGAGTCTTAAACTTAACTGACTGGGCCACCCAGGTGCCTTCAATAATGTTTTTGTATGCTAATAATGAAATAGCAGAAAGAGAAATTAAGAAAACAGTTTTATTTATTTTTTAATTTTTATTTCATTTTTAAAATTTATTTATTTATTTGAGAGACAACAGGGGAGGGGCAGAGGGAGACAGAGTCTCAAACACATGTGCTGAGCAAGGAGCCTGATGCAGGGCTCAATCTTATGACCCCAAGATCATGACCTGAGCTGAAACAAAGGGTCTGATGTTTAACTGACTGCACCACCTAAGAGCCTCTAAAGAATTCCATCTATAATTGTGCTAAAATTTTTGCCTAGGAACAAACAACCAAGAAGGTGAAAGGCCTTTACTCTGAAAACTATTTCATTGATGAAAGAAATTGAAGATGACACAAATGGAAAGATATTCAATATTCATGGATTGGAAAAATTAATATTATTAAAATGTCCATACTACCCAAAACAACCTACAGATTCAATGCAATCCCTATCAAAATAACAAAAGCATTTTTTACAGAACTAGAACAAGTAATTCTAAAACCTTTATGGAACCACAGAATATCCTGAAGAGCCAAAAGATCTTGATTAAGATCAAAGCTGGAGGTATCACAATTCAAGGTTTATATTTTAAGATACACTCAAAGATATAACAATCAAAACAATATAGCACTGGAATGAAAATAGATATGTAGATGAAGGGAACAGAATAGAAATCCCAGAAACAATCCACAATTATATTGGCAATTTATTTACAACAAAGGAGGCAGGAATATATGATGGAGAAATGATGGCTTCTTCAATAAATGGTGCTGGGAAAACTGGACAGCTACACGTAAAAGAATGAAGCTGGTCTACTTTCTAACACCATATGCAAAAACAAATGCAATGTGGATTAAAGACCTAAGTGTAAGACACAAAACCATAAAAAATTCTAGAAGAGAACATTGGCAATAATTTCTTTGACATCAGTCATAACAATATTTTTCTAAGTATTTTGAAAATCTTTGAAAGCAAAATTAAACTATTGAGACTATATCAAAATAAGATTTTGCACAGTGAAGGAAATCATCAACAACAAAAAAGAAGCCTAATGAATAGGAAAAAGATATTTAGAAACAATATTTCTATTAAGGGGTTAACATCCAAAATAAATAAGGAACTTATACAACATAACACAAAATTCCCAAAACAATTCAATTTAAAAAGAAGCAGAGGGCCTGAGCAGACATTTTCCCAAAGAAAACATACAGACGGCCAACAGACACCTGAAAAAATGCTTGACATCACTCTTCATTAGGGAAATGCAAATGAAAACCACAATGAGATAACACATATGTCTGAATGGCTGAAATTAAAAAAAAACAAAAAATTACAAGTGTTGAGAATGTAGAGAAAAAGAAACCCTTGTGATCTATTGATTGGAATGTAGATTGGTACATGCACTGTGGAAAACAGTATGGAGATTTCTCACAAAATTAAAAATAGAATTACAACATGACTGAGGAATGCCACCCAAAGTAATTTACCCAAAGAAAATTAAAACACTAATTTGAAAAGATATATGCACACCTATGCTTATTGCAGTGTTACTCACAATAGACAAGATATGGATGCAAACAAAGTGTCCACTGATAGACAATGGATAAAGAAGATGTGGTATATGGACACAATGGAATATTACATAGCCATAAACAAGGATGAAATCTTGTCATTGTAACAACATGGAAAGACCTAGAAGATATTATGCTAAGTGAAATAAGTCAGTCAGAGTAAGACAAATACCTTTTGATTTTACTCATATGTGGAATCTAAAAACAAGACAAATGAATTAATAAACAAAAAGAAGAATCAGACCTATAAATACAAAGAACAAACTGAGGGTTGCTAGATAAAAGGGAGTTGGAGGGATGGGTAGAAGGGAGGTGGTAGATACAGGCTTCCAACTATGGAATGAATAAATCAAAGGAATAAAAGGCACATCATAGGAGAAAATAGGAGACACTCTATTCAACAAATGGTGCTGGGAAAATTGGACAGCTACATATAGATAATGAAACTCGACCATTCTCTTACACCACACACAATGATAAACTCAAAATGGATGAAAGAACACAATGTGATACAGGAAAGAGGCAGTAACCTCTTTGACATCAGCCATAGCAACTTCTTTCAAGACACGTCTCCAAAGGCAAAGGAAACAAAAGTGAAAATGAACTTTTGGGACTTCATCAAAATAAAAAGCTTCTTCACAGCAAAGGAAACAGTCAACAAAACAAAGAGGCAACCCACGGAATGGGAGAAGATATTTGCAAATGACACTACAGACAAAGGGCTGATATCCAAGATCTATAAAGAACTCCTCAAACCCAACAACCAAAATAAAGATGATCACATAAAAAAATGGGCAGGAGACATGAAGAGGCACTTTGCCATAGAAGACTTAAAAATGGCTAAGAGAAACATGAAAAAATGTTCAGCGTCACTAGCTATCAGGGAACTTCAAATCAAAACCACATTGAGATACCACCTTACACCAGTCAGAATGGCCAAAATTAGCAGGACAGGAAACAAGTGTTGGAGAGGCTGTAGAGAAAGGGAAACCCTCTTACACTGTTGGTGGAAATGCAAGTTGGTGCAGCTGCTTTGGAAAACAGTGTGGAAACTCCTTAAAAAATTAAAAAAATTAAAAATAGAGCTACCCTATGACACTGCAATTGCACTACTGGGTATTTAACCCAAAGGTACAGATGTAGTGAAAAGAAGGGCCACATGTACCCCAGTGTTCATTGCAGCAATGGCCGCAATGGCCAAACTGTGGAAAGAGCCAAGGTGCCCTTCAACAGATAAATGGATAAAGAAGATATGGTGCATATATACAATGGAATATTACAGCTCCATCAGAAAGGATGAATACCCAACTTTTGTAGCAACATGGACCTCATTGGAGGAGATTATGCTGAGTGAAATAAGCCAAGCAGAGAAAGTCAAATATCATATGGTTTCACTTACTTGTAGGGCATAAGGAGTAATATGGAGGACAGTAGGAGAAGGAAAGGAAATGGGAAGTGGGGTAAATCGGGGAGGGAGGTGAAACATGAGAGACTTTGGACTCAGAAGCAAACTGAGGGTCTTGGAAAAGAAGGGGTGGGGGGATGAGTGAGCCTGGTGGTGGGTATTGAGGGCACGTATTGCATGGAGCACTGAGTGTGGGGCATAAACAATGAATCTTAGAGAACAGAAAAAATAAAATAATGTAATAAAAAATAAAAAATAATAGGTAAATAAACAAATAAATAAAAGTATTTTTCTTAAAAATGGCACAGCATACGGAAACTAGTCAATTATATTATAATAGTGTTGTGACAGATGGTAGCTACACGTGGTGAGCATATAATAATATATATAAAGTTTTTGACACTACAGATAAAGGGCTGGTATCCAAGACTATAAAGAATTTCTCAGGGAAGTATCTGCCTTTGGCTCAGGTCATGATTCCAGAGTCTGGGGATTGAGCCCCACATTGGGAAGCCTGCTTCTCCCTCTCCCACTCCCCCTGCTTGTGTTCCATCTCTAGCTGTGCTTATTTCTGTCAAATAAATAAATAAAATCTTGAAAAAAGTATTTCTCAAATTCAACACCCAGAAAACAGATAATCAAGTAAAAAAATGGGCAGAAGACACAGGCACTTCTTCAAAGAAGACATACAGTTGGTTAACAGACACATGAAAAAATGTTCATCATCATTAGCCATCGGGGGAATTCAAATCAAAACCACATTGAGATACAAACTTACACCATTATAATGGCAAAGATCGACAAATCAGGAAAAAAACTGTTGGAGAGAGTGGAGAAAGAACCCTCTTACACTGTTGGTGGGAATGCAAGTAGGTAAAGCCACTTTGGAAAACAGTATGGTGGTTCCTCAAAAAGTTGATGGTATGTTGATAGGAATTGAATTAAATGTGTAGACTGCTCTAGGTAGCATAGACACTTTTGCAGTATTTTTTCTTCCAATACATAAGCATGGAATGTTTTTCCATTTCTTTGTGTCTTCCTCAATTTCTTTCATGACTACGTTATAGTTTTCTGAGTACAGATTCTTTGCCTCTTTGGTTAGGTTTGTTCCTAAGTATCTTATGGTTGTGGGTGCAGTTGTAAATGGGAGCAACTCCTTAATTTCTCTTTCTTCTGTCTTGTCATTGGTCTACAGAAATGTAACTGATTTCTGTGCATTGATTTTATATCCTGACACTTTTAAAAAATATTTTATTTATTTATTTGACAGAGAGAAACACAGCAAGAGAGGGAACAGAAGCGAGAGAGGGGAGAGAGAGAGGGAGAAGCAGGCTTCCTGTCAAGCAGGGAGCCCCATGCAGGGCTCCACCCTGGGACTCCAGGATCATGACATGAGCAGAAGGCAGTCGCTTAACCAACTTAGCCACCCAGGCGCCCCTATCCTGACAGTTTACTGAATTCCTCTATAAGTTCTAGCAGTTTTGGAGTGGAGTCTTTTAGGTTTTCCATATAAAGTATCTTATCACCTGCAAAGAGTGAGAGTTTGACTTCTTTGCTGATTCAGATGCCTTTTACTTCTTTTTCTTTTTAAAAAAGATTTATTTATTCATCCATTTGACAGAGAGAAACACAGCTAGAGAGGAAATACAAGCAGAGGGAGTGAGTGATGGAAAAGCAGGCTCTTCGTCAAGCAGGGAGCCCAAAGTGGGGCTCAATCTCAGGACTCCAGGATCATGACCCAAGCCAAAGGCAGACACCCAATGACTGAGCCACCCAGGCACCCCAAGATACCTTTTATTTCTTTTTGTTGTCTGATTGCTGAGGCTAGGACTTCCAGTATTATGTTGAATAGCAATGGTAATAATGGACAGCCCTGTTGTGTTCCTGACCTTAGGGGAAAAGCTCTGTTTTTCCCTATTGAGAATGATATTCACTGTGGGTTTTTCATAGATGGCTTTTATGATATTGAGATATGTGCCCCCTATCCCTACACTGTGAAGAGTTTTGATCAAGAAATGATGCTGTACTCTGTCAAATGCTTTTTTTGCATCTATTGAGAGTATCATATGGTTCTTGTTCTTTCTTTTATTACTTTATGGTATCACATTGATTGATTTGCAGATATTGAACCAACCTTGTAGCCCAGGAATAAATCGTGGTCAATAATCCTTTTAATGTACTGTTGGATCTTACTGGCTAGTATTTTGGTGAGAATTTTTGCATCCAAGTTGATCATGTATATTGGTCTGTAATTCTCCTTTCTGATAGGGTTTTTGTCTGGTATTGGGATCAAGGTAATGCTGGTCTCATAAAATGAGTTTGGAAGTTTTCCTTCCATTTCTATTTTTTGGAACAGTTTCAGGAGAATAGGTATTAATTTTTCTTTAAATGTTTGGTAGAATTCCCCTCGGAAGTCATCTAGCCCTGGGCTCTTGTTTTTTGAGAGATTTTTGATGACTGCTTCAATTTCCTTACTTGTGATGGGTATGTTCAGTTTCCCTATTTCTTCATTGTTCAGTTTTGGTAGTTTATATGTCTCTATGAATGCATCCATTTCTTCCAGATTATCTAGTTTGCTGGCAAATAGTTACCCAAAATATGTTCTTATAAATCTTTGTATTTCTTTGTTTTTGGATGTGATCTCTCTCTTTCATTCATGATTTTATTAATTTGGGTCCTTCCTCCTTTCTTTTTGATAAGTCTGACCAGGGGTTTGTCAATCTCATTAATTCTTTCAAAGAACATACTCCTAGTTTCATTGATCTGTTATACTGTTCTTTTGGTTTCTATTTCATTGATTTCTGCTCTGATCTTTATTATTTATCTTCTCCTGCTGAGTTTAGGCTTTATTTGCTTTTCTTTCTCTATCTTCTTTAGGTGTAGGGTGAGGCTGTGTGTTTGAGACCTTTCTTCTTCCTTGAGAGATGCTTGTATTTCTATATACTTTCCTTTCAGGACCACCTTTGCTGCATCCCAAAGATTTTGAACAACTGTGTTTTCATTTTCATTTGTGTCCATGAGTTTTTTGAATTCTTCTTTAATTTCCTGGTTGACCTATTCAATCTTTAATAGTATGCCCTTTAACCTCCGTGTATTTGAGCTCTTTACAACTTTCCTCTTGTTATTGAGTTCTGTTTTCAAAGCACTGTGGTCTGAAAATATGCAGGGAATGATCCCAATCTTTTGGGAGTGGTTGAGACCTGATATATGACCCAGGATATGATCTCTTCTGGAGAATGTTCCATGTGCACTAGAGAAGAATGTGTATTCTGTTGCTTTGGGATGGAATGCTCTGAATATATGTGTGAAGTCCATCTGGTCCAGTGTGTCATTCTAAACCCTTATTTTCTTTTTGGTCTTCTGCTTAGATGATCTTTCCATTGCAGTGCGGGGAATGTTAAAATCTCCTACCGCTCTTGTATTATTATTGATGTGTTTCTTTGATTTTGTTATTAATTGGCTTATATTTTTTCTGCTCCCATGTAGGGGTATAAATATTTACAATTGTTGGATCTTCTTATTTGATAGACCCTTTACTTATGACATAGTGTCCTTCCTCATCTTTTATTGCAGTCTTTGGTTTACAAATGAATTTGTCTGATATAAGGCTTGCCACCACAATTTTCTTTTCATGTCCAGTAATATGATAAATGGGTTTCCACCCTCACTTTAAATCTGGAGGTTTCTTTGGGTCTAAAATGAGTCTTTTGCAGACAGCATATCTTTATTTTTTTTATCCATTCTGAGACTCTGTATTTTTATTAGGGCATTTAGCTGATTTACATTCAGGGTAACTATTGAAAGAAATGAATTTAGTGCTATTGTATTGCCTGTAAGGTGACTGTTTCTGTATATTTTCTCTGTTCCTTTCTGGTCTATGTTACTTTTAGGCTCTTTCTTTGCTTGGAGGACCCCTTTTAATATATCCTGTAGGACTGCTTTGTTGTTTGTGAATTATTTCAGTTTTTGTTTGTCCTGCAAGGTTTTTTTTTTAATCTCTCCTTCTATTTTCAATGACAGCTTAACTGGATAAAGTATTCTTGACTGCGTAGTTTTCTCATTTATTGCTTGGGATATATCATGCCAGTCCTTTCTGGCCTACCAGTCTCTGTGGATAGGTCTCCTGCCAATCTAATGTTTCTACCATTGTAAGTTACAGACCTCTTGTCCTAAGCTGCTTTAAGGATTTTCTCTTTGTCTCTGAGACTTGTAAGTTTTACCATTAGGTGACAGGGTATAAACCTATTTTTATTGATTTTCAGGGGAATTCGCTGTGCCTCCTGGATTTTGATGTCTGTTTCTTCCCCAAATTACAGAAGTTCTCTGCTATAATTTGCTCCAGTATACCTTCTGTCCCCCCCTCTTCTTTTTCTGGGAGCCCAATTATTCCAATATTGTTTTGTCTTATGATATCACTTGTCTCTCGAATTCTCCCCTTGTAATCCAGCAGTTGTTTATCTCTCTTTTTTCTCAGCTTATTTATTCTCCATCATTTGGTTTTCTGTATCACTAACTCTCTTCTGCCTCATTTATTCTAGTATTTAGAATCTCCATTTTTGATTCCACTTCATTAATAGCTTTTTTGATTTCAACTTTGTTAGATTTTAGTTCTTTTGTTTCTCCAGAAAGGGATTCTCTAGTATCTTCTATGATTTTTTCAAGCCCAGCTAGTATCTTTATAATCATTATTCTGAACACTAGGTCTGGCATCTTTTTTTCCACATTATGTTTTCTTTTTTTAAATTGGTTTCTTTTATTTTTTCAATGTTCCACTATTCATTTTTTATGCCCCACACCCAGTGCTCCATAGTTCTGACATCTTACTTATGTTCATATTGATTAGGTCTCTAACAGTCAGTACTGCTTCTTGTTCTTTTTTTTGAAGTGAGTTTTTCCACTTTTTCATTTTGTCCAGAGAAAAATAGACGAATTGCTAAAAGCGTAGCAAGAACCCCAGAAAAAAAATATACACTAAACGAATCAGGAGAGACCCAAAGATGGGGGGGGGGAAGAAAAGAAGAGAAAAAAGAATATGATCAGGTTGGTGAATAGAACAGCCGTGCGCTAGATTTTGGGTATATTTTGGTCTGTTAGAAGAAACTGTATCCCAAAATTTTAAAGAAATAAAAACTTACTTATATTCAAGAAATAAGGTTAAATACAATAAAGTGGTAGAACATGACTGTGAAAATGAAAATTAAAATAATTTTTAAAAAGGAATTGATAAGATGTTGGTTGAAAAGGAAAAAAGAAAAACTTAAAGAAAAAATAAATAGGAAAAGGAAAAAATGAAGAAAATTTTAAAAATTAACTTTGAAAGACTAAAGAATTATGGGAAAATCCATGAATTCTATGTGTTGTATTCTTCTAGTGCTGGATTTTTGCAGTTCTCATTGATCAGTATACTTGGTCTTGGCTGGATGTTCTTCCTGACCATCTATGTTCTGGAGGAGGGACCTGTTGCAGTGATTCTCAAATGTCTTTGCCCCAGGCAGAATCACACTGCCCTTGTCAGGGGCCAGGCTAAGAAATCTTCTGGGGTTTGTTTTCTGTAGCTTTTGTTCCCTCAAAGCTTTCCATACAGCTTTGAAGGATGACAATGAAAATGGTGGCCTCCCAATCTCTGGCTCCAGGGGAGCCAAGAGCTCATGGCCCGACTCCTCAATGCACCCTCAGAGAATAGCAGTCAATCACTCCTGTCTCCCTGGTCTCTGGCCATCGTTCATTCTCACCCAGACTGTGACCAAGCATTTCTATCTCAGGCACATGACTCCATTTGGAGTCTTCAAACTCAGCAGATTCCTGTTTCCTGCTTCAGTGCTGCTCCTTCCAGGGGAGGAAAGGGAGTTTCCTCAGATATGTCACTTGTTGGGTCCCCACTCAAAGGGTAGTGGCCCAACTGTACCTCAGCTCACAGTTTGTGGCAACCCCAAGCTGAGAGCGCACTCCTCAGCTTCATCTTTTAGGCTGGATTTCCCTCTCCCACACTTTGGAGCTCTGCCACTCAGGCACCCTGTCTTTCTGTGACTCTGAGGGTCCTGAGACCACACTGTCCCAGTGAGGCCCCCTTCCACTTAGCCACTGGCATGATGTCCCTCCATGGAACAGACTTCTCAAAGTTCTGATTTTGTGCTCTGCTGTTCTATCATTTGCTGGGAGCCAGCTGATGGAGGCTCCCTCCCACCCGTGGTCTATCTTCCCAAATATTGCCTCGGATTCACTTCTCCACACATCCTACCTTGCAGTAAGTGGTCGCTTTTTTGTTCATAGAATTACTGCTATTCTTTTCTTTCATCTTCTGTTGAGTTTGTAGGTGTTCAGAATGGTTTGCTATCTAGCTGAATTCCTGGGACCATAAAAAATTTAGGTCTACTCCTCTGCCATCTTGCTCCTCCCCCCCTTCACTGTTTTTCTATTATATCCACATTTTACCCTTTACATGGTTAGTCATGTTGTGTAAGCCATAGACAATGGTTTGAGAAGTAGACATTACTCTCAAAACTCTCAAGAAGTTTTCTTGGTGTTTTCAATGTCCATCTGAGTACATAGATCATCCAAATTTCCTCCATCCAATTCTTTCTGAGTCTGAGGCTGTTAGTCTATGAAGATTATGAAAGAGTCCATATTTTCCTTAGGAGTAATCTTGAAGAAATTCTCTCTCTCAAGCGATGGTGAAAATCCCACCAGGGTTTTAGGGCCATGATGTGAGATCTAGGAGCATAGTCCAAGGCTTGGAAATTGCTTCAATTTATTGGGTGGTTATAAAAGATACTGGTAATCTGACATATTTACCAACCAATTTAGTTACCCAAGACTCATCGGATTTTATTTGGGTTTCTTCCCTCAGTTTTAACTATAGTGATACGGTGGAGTATTCACAATGCCTTCAGAAGTTTTGATATTTGGAGCCCATTTTTGACTGGAGTATCAGCTGTTGTCATTAATCTTCTGTGTTTCAGGACATACAAAAATTGTGTACCATCCCAAAGTCATGGTGGCTATTGGTATAAATATTAACCTTTATATTGGTATAAATATCAACACCCTTATATTGGTATAAATATTAACCTTCTGCTTTTACACAAACCCCAGTAAACTCTTACACAAAAACCAATCAACTTGGCTACCTGAGCTGATTTAGCATTTGGCAGGGCTTAATATTCTAGAGATTTATGTTGATCAGTGATGGCATATTCAGCCTGGAAGGTCCCATCTTTCTTCTGGATGTAGGAGTCATAAATATGAAGAGTGAGGTCAACTTAGAGGTGGGGTTTTTCTGATAAATCTAGTCTAGAACAGGAAAATGATCTAGTATTAATGGTACAATTGTGGGGTGTCCCATCAGTGGGTAAAGGAAACAAGATGGCAGGGTTAAGATTTTGATGACAATGTATGGTGATGGGAGAGAGTACTATTTCATGAGGTAAGCTGACACACAGAGAAATGCTATATTTTCCTTAAATAATGGGGTCTGCACATCACGAAGAACATGTGTGCTATGGAGATTACCTAACATTAAATCAGAGGTAGCTTGGACAGAATTGGCGGTTGCTTGAAGGTAAGAGGGGATGGTCTTAGCTACTGGGTCTATGGCCAAATGATAATATCCCAGAAGTCTTTGGTATACATTATGCTTCTGAGATGGCACTCCCAGTTCTCTCATTCATGTACAAGCAAGGAACAAGGCAGGGAGTAAGTTGGATTTCCAAGGGTGGAAGGTGAAAGTACAGAGACCTTAAGGTTCACAGAAGCATCTTTGGAAAGGGTGTTCCAGATTACTGGATTTGGGGCTTACTCATGTACAAGCAAAGCATAGAGAGGTGAGGAAATCATAGAGAAAATGAGAGGAAAATGTTGGTAGTAAATTGTTGATCTGTGGAGATAGTTTTACTTGCAGCTGAAAATACCATGACCCAGAAATCAGACACACTTGAGAGCAAAGCTGAATTTTGTCTCTAGTCACCTTATGGCCCTTTGTTTCTTATGCTTTAAGAAGGTATTCAGTGCCTAATAGAGAGTGGTCATGGGGCACCTGTGTTGAACAATCAGTTAAGCACACAGCTCTTGGTTTCAGCTCATGGTCATGAGATGAAGCCCTGAGTCAGGTTCCACACTCAACATGGAGCCTGACTGAGATTCCCTCTTCCTCTCTCTCTCTGCTCCTCCAGCTCATTCTCTCTCAAATTAATAATAAACTTTAACAAAAATAAAAAATAATAAAAAGGAGTTTTCATAAGTGTCAGAAGACAGAAGGAAGTCATCAACATACTGGATTACAATGGAGTCTCCCGGGAATTGTAAGTCGCTCAAACTGGTATTTAAAGTGCACAATAAGTGGGTAGGGGACTCAGTAAATCCATGGGATGTAACAGTCCAGGTGAAAGCAAATAAGTATGGGGTTCCTTATGAAGAGGAATACTAGAAAAGGTAGAATACAAATAGATGCCTATGGAAATTGGGTGTTGGGAGGGACAGCTGGGTCCCAAACCAAGAGAAATCTTGGTTTGACAATTTTTTTGTTAGATCTTGGATCTAGGACTAACCAATAACCTTCCCAACACTCACCCTCTTTTTTTTGGACAAAATTGGAGTATTGCATGGACTAGAAGTGGGGACTAGAAGTTTTTGTCTATTAAGATTTGGATTATTGAGCAAACCTTCTCAAGTCCTACTGGCTTTAAATGATATTGGGGAATCCTGGGGAGGGTCACAGAGGATCTATTTTAACTTAAGAGGTTCTGAATGCCACCCTTGAAACAAATAATACATTATATATTTATAAAAAATAAGTTCTGTATGCCATATGCACCCAATACTGGTGGTGTTTTTTGCCCACAAAGAAGAGGGGATTCTAATAGTTGATTTAAATCTTCAGTGAAATAGGTGTTAGGTTGAAGGGAAAAAGGAATTTAGGGAAGTTGAACAAAGCTGTTAGGGAACACAGATGTGAAAGGGAGGAACCAGGGGCTTATAGAAGGAAACTTCTGGGAGCATAATGAATTCTTATACACAAATCCATGAGAATATTTCTTCCTAACAAGTTTACCAGAGTGGTAGAACTGAGAAGAAAGTTGTGTTGAGTTTTAAGAAGTCTCATAGAAATAATGAGTCACTGGGATAGAGGCAAATCATGAAGTGACTCATCAAACCCCACTATTGATAAAGTTTGGTGGCTCTAAACAATGGTAGCAAGAAAGAAGGAAATATTTTTAATGGATTAATACTTTTTTTGAGAGTGAGAGAGTGAGAGAGAGAGCATGATAGGGGAGGAGGTCAGAAGGAGAATCAAACTCTTCATGGAGCTGGGAGCCTGATGCAGGACTGGATCCCAGGACTCCGGGATCATGACCTGAGCCTAAGGCAGTTGCTTAATCAACTGAGCCACCCAGGCACCCTGGATTAATACTTTTTTAAAAATTTTAATTCCAGTATTCAGGTGTACTATATAGTGATTCAACAGTTCTGCACACCAGCTGGTGCTCATGACAAGGCCTCTTCTTAATCCCCATCATCTATTTCACTCATCCTCCACCACCTCCCTTCTGGCAACCATCAGTTTGTTCTCTATAGTTAAGAGTCTGTTTCTGGGTGTGCCTCCCCCCCCATGATTGTTTATTTTGTTTTTTAAATTCCACATATTAGTGAAATCATATAGTATTTGTCTTTATCCAACTAGTAGCATATTGTTTTAATTACTACAGCTTTGTAATATAACCTGAAAGGAAACAACAATGTATTAAAAGTAGAATGGATTGCACTGGTATCAGTGAGAAATGTGGTGGGGTACCTTTACACTTGCAGGATTATTTCCCCTTTCGAATTTAATCACAGTTGAAGTCATTGGACATTGGACATTTACCTTCCCAGAGAAGAGTCAATAATTTTCAAGTGAGAAGGGGACCTGAGTTTCCTCTTGTTTCTGAAGATCCCAGTGTCCTTTTTCCACATATAATTTTGGTAAGTGTCCTGATCAATGGGAGAACATGATTTTGAGGCTTGCCATATATTAAATTTGTCAGGTCTTCCTAGTTGTTTTAATTGCAATACCATAAGCTTGTGTTGTGTATTTTCCATTTTTTAAAAAATACTATCTTCATAGTGCTGGGCTAATATCTGAAGCTCAGACATGTTTGTATTTTGCCAGTTAATGTTCTTTTTCTCTGTAATGTGTCACTGAATTCCAGTTAGAGACCATTTATAAGGTTTGCGGCCAGATTAGAGGCTATTTTGGAAGTCAGTTCCAGCCCCAAATACTCTTTACATGTTGTTTTTAGTAGATGGCAAGAGTTAGCTGCAGTTTTATCTCTTTATTACTTACAACTTTGAATACATGACTGATCAACTTTGGTGGACTAGACCTGAGGAATGGCTCCTAGTAATTTTTTTTTTCTCATGGGAATCACAGGGTTGTCTGAAACCTTTGAAAGTCTCCAGGAATGGTGCTCCATTGGCCTTTTCAAACCAAAGGGAGGCAAATCAGGGCTGACCAGTGGGTGGGTAAAGTGATAAAAATTGGAATCATGGAGACTATGCTCCCAGAACCATTCTAAATTTGATAATTTTTTTCCTTTCATTCTGAGGGTCAGGAAAGTCCTTGATGATGACGACATGTATTTTGAAACAAAACCAACATTCAAATGCTATGTCTTATGTTGACCTCACTGAAAAACAAGTACTAGCTGCACCCTGGGCTTCATCTATAGGAGATAAAGGCCCACTGAATCTTACGGTTACAGGAAATTGAGGGGCTGGGAGAGGAAGATATAAAGGAGAGCTGGTAGAGGAATAGGAGGGTGCTGTGGAGGATGCTAAAGAGTTTACTAGGTCAGAAACTTTTTTCTGAAGACATTGTTTAAGAATCTTAATAGTTTGAATAAGTTTTGAATTACTTAGCCATTTTTTGACTTTTTTATACCAAGACAGAAAAGCAGACCATTGTGCATCTGAGATTCTTCTTTCTTTTTCTTCTAGTACTCCCTATAGGTGAAGTAATTTGGTCATATTCTAGGAGCCCCAGAGGGGCCACTGTAGCTCAAGAGATGTTTTAAGTAGCATTTTGCCCAGTTTTGTCAGATAGTATTAGGGCCATTATGGTAAAGCATATAGTCAACAATTGAGAAACTCCAATGTTATTGACCAATGGTAACTCCACACTTACAACAGAGAAACGAGATTCTAACCCAGCCTCTATTTTCCTGGAATTCTAACCCAGATGCTTAGAAACGATTATTTGCCTGGGATTCTAAACCAGTTGTTACAAACAGGAAAACCTGGGACTTTACCTGGTTTCTGCTTGTCTGGAACTCTAGCCCAGCTTTTAGAGTATACTCAGAATCCCAAGACTCAAAATCTATCCTAACTGTAATTCAATGGACATTTATCTGGAGCACTGGATTTTGGTTGAAGTCAAATTTGCTACTGGATATACAAATGAACAAGAAGACTGGAGAAAAAAGGCCTTGGTGGGAGCTGGGAGGCTTGGTTACCCATCCAAGGGTCTGATGGTGGTTCTGATCCAGATACCAGTTGTGGTACCAAAAACTGTTAAAGAGAACCAGAGCCAGATAGAAATTAAAGCGATAAAGATAGATTTTCTTATAAGTTATTGTAAAAGGGGAAGAGATATGCCAGTATAGAACTAGGCTTAATTTTGAATACAAACAGAAGCGGGGATTTATAATTAAGGATCAAAATGACACTGGTTGGGGGGGCATTGGTGGATAGAGAATTACTAAGGGACATCAAGTCTGGGAGGATTCTGGTTGAACTGACCTCATAGGATTCTTGCTGAAGGCAGGCTGGGGTGATCAGACATCACCTGGGGGATAGTGTGGACGAGGAGTTTGACAAGACAGCAAAGTTGGGGAATTCTTACTAACCTAACTGAGCAGGATTATTGCTAAAACTAGGTTATACAAGGAAGTATGTGCATGGGCCTTGTTGGAGGAGAGAGTTCAGGGAAGCCGAACTAAAGTCTGGTCAAAAAAAGAGTCTTTGCAAGTGAACATGAGTTTTCAGTTCTTTTGGGTAAATACCAAGGAATGGGATTGCTGGATCATATGGTAAGAGCTGTTTAGTTTTTTTTTAAGATTTTATTTATTTGTTTTTTTGAGAGAGAGAGTGAGAGAGTGAGAGCACGACTCAGGGGGTAGGAGAGGGGCAGAGGAATAGTGAAAAGCAGACTCCTTGCTCAGCAGGGAGCCTGACTCAGGGCTGGATGTTTAGTTTTGTAAGAAAACACCAAACTGTCTTCCACAGTGACGTATCATTTTGCATTCCTACCAGCAATGACTGAGAGTTCTTATTGCTCTAAATCCTTGCCAGCATTTGATGTCATCCTACAATGTTTTAAAGTGTTGTTGGGCCTTTGAAGTCCTAAAGTTGGAATGGGATATTTTGCCACTAACTTTGTCTGAGATGTCCTTTTCCTTCCCTTTGGCAAACTCTTACCTACATTTTAGGTTCTAACTTCTCCTGGAATCCTGACCCATACATTCCTCTGTGCTCTTACAGTCTTCTTTTTTTTAAAGATTTTATTTATTTATTTGACAGAGAGAGATCACAAATAGGCAGAGAGGCAGGCAGAGAAAGACGGGGAAGCAGGCTCCCTGCTGAGTGGAGAGCCTGATGTGCGACTCTATCCTGAAATCATGACCTGAGCCAAAGGCAAAGGCTTAACCCTCTGAGCCACCCAGGCTCCCTTACAATCTTACTTTGCTTGTATTTTTGTCTCCTTTACCAGACTAGGTATGGGTATGATTAGATGAGGCCACAAACATATATTGAAAAGATTGTTGGTGCCAAAACCTGTTCTGGACTGGAAATATAGAATTAGTTATGGTCCCTAACAGTGAGTGTTGCTGTAGAACTAAATGAGTATTAAGTTCTCAGCACAGTCCTGGGACTGTGTAAGTGCTCAATAAATGTTAGCTATCATCATCACCACCATTACCATCACCATCAACATCATTGTTCCATGTCAGTCTATAAATATATAGTCCATTTCTAACCAATCAAATCACCCGCCCTAGAAATGTTTTAAATTTTTCATTATTGCTAACAAATTAGCAAGGTTTCTACTTGTTTCTACATGCTTTCTTGAATGTTTCCCCCCCTTTAGATCAAGGGTTAAGGGTGGTCTCCAAACCAGTTAGCATAAACATTACCCTGACTCGGGGCTGGATCCCAGGACTCTGGGATCAGTACCTGAGCTGAAGGCAAATGCTTAACCTCTTAGCCATGATGGCACTCCAATTTTTAGAAAGACAAATTTTCTGCCCATTCCAAATGCACTGAATCAGAAATTATGCTAGTGGGTGGCTTCAACAACCTGCGTTTTAACAAGTCCTATTGGTGATTCTGATGCACTGCTCTTGCTGAACTAATAGGATATATGCATTTTTAATAGATTCTATCAAATAGTCCTCCAAAAAAGGCACAAGCCTTCACTTATATATACACTAAGGTCTCATTTAGAACATTGTTTCTGAATGGACTGCAATATTCCTTTTTTTTTTAAGATTTTATTTAGGGGGGGAGAAGATGGCGGGAGGCCAGGTGACCACATTGCAGGGAGCTCCCTGAAAAGAGCTGAATTCCAGCAAAAAACCCACTACAGGACCACTGTGAGCACACATGAAATCAGCCGGAAATGTGATATTTCGCACTTCTGGATCACCACGGGAGACAAAGACCACTGGCAAAAAGGTAGAAACAAGTAAGAGGGACCGGAGGCTTGCCCCCAGAAACAGGGGTGTGGGGGAGGAAGCCCGCAGAGCTGAACCATTGAAAGAAAATACCCCAACAAGAAAGTGCTCTGTGAGTGAGGAATAACAGCAGATTAATCTGAATCGGGGCGAGACAGAAACGGGAACACAGCAGAGCCCGCGGCAAGGCAAAGAGACTTTTTAAAATTTTTTTTCCGCTGCTGCCGCCGCCGCCGCTGACACCGCTGTCTCATATCAGACAAATTGGATTTTAGTCTAAAGACTGTAGTAAGAGACACAGAAGAACATTACATCATTCTTAAGGGTCTATACATCAAGAAGATCTAACAATTGTAAATATTTATGCCCCCAACATGGGAGTAGCCAACTATAAGCCAACTGTTAAACAAAATAAAGAATCATATTGATGCAAATACATTGATTGTAAGAGATCTTAACACAGCACTCTCAGCAATGGACAGATCATCTAAACAGAAAATAAAAAAAGGATCAAGAGCCTTGAATGACACATTGGACCAGATGGGTCTTATAGATATATTCAGAACTTTTCACACCAGAACAGCAGAATACTCATTCTTCTCGAGTGCACATGGAACTTTCTCCAGAATAGACCACATACTAGGTCACAAATCAGGGCTCAACCGATACCAGAAGATTGAAATTATTCCCTGAATATTCTCTGACCACAATGCCGTGAAACTGGAACTCAACCACCATAAAAGTTCAGGAGAAAATCAAACACTTGGAAGCTAAAGATGACCCTACTCAAGAATATGTGGACCAACCAAGGAATCAAAGAAGAACTGAAACACTTCATGGAAACCAATGAGAATGAAGATACGTCGATCCAAAACCTATGGGATACAACATAGGCAGGCCTAAGGGGGAAATTCATAGCCATCCAAGCCTCACTCAAAAAAATTGAAAAATCCCAAATACACCAACTCACATTACACCTTAAAGAACTGGAAAATCAACAAAAAATTAAACCAACCCCCCACACAAGGTGAGAAATAATAAGGATCAGAGCAGAGATGAATGAATCAGAAACTAGAGATACAGTAGAACGCATCAACGAAACTAGAAGCTGGTTCTTTGAAAGAATCAATAAGATCGATAAACCATTGGCCAAACTAACCCAAAAGAATCAGGAGAAGACCCAAATTAACAAAATCATGAATGAAATGGGAGACATCACGACTAACACCGAGGAAATAGAAACAATCATCAAAAATTACTATCAACAATTATACACGAATATGTTTAACAACCTAGAAGAGATGGATACATTCCTAGAAACCTATAAACTACCAAGACTGAAACAGGAAGACATTGACAATCTGAATAGACCTATATCTAGTAATGAGATTGAAGCAGTGATCAAAAACCTCCCTAAAAACAAGAGTCCAGGCCCGGATGGATTCCCTGGGGAATTCTACCAAACATTCAAGGAAGAAATAATACCTATTCTCCTGAAGCTCTTTCAAAAAATAGAAACGGAAGGAAAACTTCCAGACTCTTTCTATGAAGCCAGCATCACTCTAATCCCCAAACCAGACAAAGACCCCATCAAAAAGGAGAACTTCAGACCAATATCGCTGATGAATACGGATGCCAAGATTCTCAACAAGATCCTTGCTAACAGGATCCAACAAGACATT
>PITA01028075.1:0-19934 GCA_004023965.1 Spilogale gracilis
ATATAATATAAATTTTGCTTTACTGATTATTTTAATCTCATCAGTCATTTAAACCAATTCATTATTAAACTTATCCTTTTTGCAAGAATAAGATGTTTGAAATTCTGGCTTTGAGATAATGTACATAGATATTCTGCCTCCCACGTCCTGCAAGTGCATACATAAAATAGTTATCACCCTAGAATTATATAGGAAACCAAACAAGTGTTCAAGAGCAAAAGAAAACTAAAGTTATTTTCAGGCATGCAAAAAATAAAAGAAGTTACAATTCATACATATTTGTAGAAAGAATACAAAATGATAGAAAAACAAAAATGAACATGGAAGGAGGTTTAAGAAGAAACCATGAATGAAGAAATTGGTGAAATACACAAGTGACTAACCATTTAGAGTAGAATCTACACATATATATACACACACATTTTTTGTATTGAAATAAGATGATAGAAGTAAAATTTTGGAAATGAGATGAGAATGATGCGTTTTTTTTTCACTAAAAATTTTAATTCCAGTATAGTTAACACGCAGTGTTATATTAGTTTCCTGTGTACAATATAGTGATTCAACATTTCCATATAACACCCAGTGCTCATCATGACAAATGCCCTCCTTAAGCCCCATCACCTATTTCTGCCTGCACCTCCCTTTTGGTATAGCCACAAGTTTGTTCTCTGTGTTTAAGGGTCTGTTTTTTTCTCTTCATTTCTTCGTTCATTTGTTTTATTTCTTAAATTCTACATATGAGTGAAATCACATATTTTTCTTTCTCTGACTGACTTATTTTGCTTAGCATACATAATACCCTCCAGACTCATCCATATTGTTGCAAGAGGCAAGATTTCACTTTTTTAAAAAGCTGGGTAATATTCCATGTGTATGTATATATAACCAGGGAATGAGGCAATTCTAATAATCTAGCACATGCCAAGTTTTTTGTCCTATTGGAAGTAGGAGTCAGATATTCAGTAAATTTCGACTTCCCAGAGAAAATATAAAAGAATATTAAATAATTAGGTCAAGATTAATGAGTATGTTAATATTTAAGCATTATTATAAGAAGAAACATTGCATATGGCAGATTGAATTTTGTAATGTATGTATATAACTGTCACGTCACTATGTGGTATACCAGAAACCAATATAATATTGTGCATTAATTATACTTCAACAGAAATAAATAAATAGTGTGCTCATTTCTTTGTTTTCCCTTTGCAAGTGATCATGCCCGTCCTCCTATCAAGAGGAGTCTCTTTCCTTAGTCCTTGAATCTGAGCTAGTTTGTGACTTTCTTTGACCCAGAGAATGTTCTGGAGATGACACCGGGCCAGGTTTGAGAATAGGTCATTTTTTTTCTTAGAAAGACTGTGCATATGTATGCACCAATGGGGTGGGGAAGGGCAGAAGGAGATGGAGAGAGAGAGAGAGAGAGAGAGAGAGAGAGAGAATCCTAAGCAGGCTCCATGCCTTGTGTGGATCCCAACAAGGGACTCAATCTCACGACCCTCAGATCATGACCTGAACCAAAACCAAGAGTTGGACACTTAACTGACTGAGCCACCTAGGTGCCCCTGAGCATGAGTCTTAAGAGGACTTTGTGATTCCAGAACCCTGACAGTGCCATGTGAATAAGCCGGAGCTAACCTACCGGTGATGAGAGACCCAGTTACATCTGTTGTCACTGCTGACAGCCATCTGACATCAGATGTGAGACTGAGCAGGCCAACCTAGAGAGGTCACATCCGTATCGACCCACCGTGGGACCAGGAAGTACAAGCATCCGCAGCCCAGCTGCCTGGCTGGCTGACCCAGAGATTTGTGAACAATAATAAATATTCATGCTTTTAAACTATTGAGTTTGTAACTGATTTGTTAAATAGCAAGGCTAATGGATATACTATATATAAGACAGTAGAAATAGTCACAGAGAAGATGTAATAACCATGAACTTATGTTGAACTTGCAATACAACCTGAAAACAGGTCAAGCTAAAATCGGTGCAGTTATAAGAATTTATATACCCATGCTATTCTGAGCAGATTTTAATATATTTATTTCAGAAAACTATAAGTCACAGAGCTACCAACTCATTGACAATATAGAATTTTGAAAACTGAAAACAAGCTTGAAATTATATATATTCCTGTATCTAACAAATAGAGAATGTGGACTTTTTTCAAATATACATCAAACATTTGAAAACACTGACCACATATTAAACCATTAAGAAAGTTTAAACAAAACCTAAAGATATCATAGAGACCATATTCCAGTCCAAAATGCAATTAAATTAGAAATTTATAAATATAATTTATAAAAATACATATACAGTTAGACTGAATTAGCCTTAAAAACACTGCGCTTGACATTGCCTTGAAATAAGCCACACAAGAATTAAAAGAACATTTAGAATGAAATTCTATTACATATTAGTATGTGTGAGATTCAGTTAAATAGGAATTGAGAGTAAATTTATAGATTTAATTATGTTTATTTAAAAAGCCAGGGGCATGTGAACTCTATGTCAATTAGAGAAAAAAAATACCTAGAGAAACCATAAATCACAAACCACAAAGAATAAAGTCACAGTGAGAGTTAGAAGATAAACAAAAAGGCAGGATCATATGTGAGAAGTCTGCAGATATGAAAACTTTCATAATAGAAATAAAGGTCACTATGTTATAATAAAAAGCTTATCATCTGAGGAAAATGAAATAACTCTGAACTTTTATGCACTCAATAACGTGGCCTTAAATGATATAAAGCAAATAATTGGAAAAAAATGTAAGAGGCAATCAAAACATCCACCATTATCAACTCTTTGCATTTTTTTCCGGAGGTCAAACCAATGTAATAATGTGAGAAAACAAATAGTATCAAATTTTTTGAGATAAAAGGACATATTTATTTTATTTTCAATGATATTGAAAATAAATTTCCTTTATAAAGAAAATGAAACAGAGTCTTCAGACAAATTATAAAAATGAATTGGATGGTACCACAAAGAAACAACATAATTTAAAAGTCGAAAGTCAATAGTGTTACTACATTCTAGCAAAAAGCCAGTTAGAAACTGACTAGAAAATAGAGTATGTAATGGAGCATAGAAAAAATCAGATTTATAATTATAAATGAACTTGAATTAAATTACTGAATGAAAAGAAAATATTTCACAGAGAAAGCTCCAAAGTATTGTTCAAGGAAATATTATATTAATGTGTGTTTCTAGAGCAATTTTAATAAGAATCCCCCAGATAATTTTTACTTTTAGATTGGAATTAATATAATATAGCTCTTTGAGGAAGAAAAATACAGAATCAGAAATTGTAATCTCTCTTTATGAAGAAAATTAGCTTTAATTAAAGGAAAACTATAAAAACAAACCTTTGGTCATGAAACTACTTTATTGCATTCTGGGCTGTTGAATGTTCTAGTTTCTGTTGGTTTTTAATCTTAAACTAATACACAAAAAACCTTTTTTTGGTAAAAGACACCTAATGAGATTAAAGCAAAGATATCAAGTCAGATTAAATGTGACTAAACTCTGTTATCTTTAATAAGTTAAGAATTTCTCTGGAAAATAGAGTACAGAATGTCTAAAACTCTTGGAGACATAAGTAAAATTGTACATTTGTTGTATTAGTCTCAGATTGTTAGATTAATTGTTTTATATGTAGAGACATAAAATAGGTGATATCAGCTGAAGGCTGATAATAAATAAATTGAGCATATGATTTGAAGAATGTAATGAATATGTCATTTAAAAATAAATTTATTTTGGGGGGGACCTGAATGGCTTGGTAGGTTAGGGGTCTGATTCTTGATCTCAGCTCAGGTTTTGATCTCAGGATCATGAGTTCAAGCCCTGTGTTGGGCTCCACACTGGGGGTGGAGCCTACTTATAAACAAACAAACAAACAAACAAACAAATAAATGTATTTCATGTTTTTTAATTTTCCAGACAGGCTGTAAATGACGTAATAGGTTGAAGAGTCTAGAAACAGATTTATACACAAAGTTGGGTACTTAATTTACGATGGAGATGGCAATGGGAAGAGGACTATTTAATAAGTGTTTAAAATGTAGAGTTGGTGGAATTAGCTTGTCAGAAGGAAAAAATGGATTCCTTCTTCACACTATTTATAGAAAGCAAATTCCAGGGGCGCCTGGGTGGCTCAGTTGGTTGAACGACTGCCTTCGGCTCAGGTCATGATCCCGGAGACCGAGGATCGAGCCCCACATCGGGCTCCCTGCTCGGCGGGAAGCCTGCTTCTCCCTCTCTCACTCCCCCTGCTTGTGTTCCCTCTCTCTCCGTGTTTCTCTGTCAAATAAATAAACTCTTAAAAAGAAAAAAAAAAAGCAAATTCCAGAAGGCTTGAAACTCTTAATATAGAAAAGCAAAATTTTATAACTTGAAAAGCAAATATAGGAGAATAAGTTTTAGATTCAGTGTCATTTCTAGTAAGTGAAGGCTAGGCTCTATTGAGATTACAAATAGAATATCAGATGATGGTTGTCTAATGGAAGCAGTCTAAAACAAGTGTTTCTTACTCACCTACAGTTCGACTGGGTGTTCAATGGGCAGCCTTCCATTGGGTGATCCAGGATATTTCTTATCTATTGACTCCACCTACCCTAGGGCCTGGCATCCTCTCCGGGTTTTCTGCATCTACCTTACTGATGAAGGAAGAACGAGCATGGGGTATCACACAGGAGGCCAGGCCTGGAAGGGAGACACCCCACCTCTACCAGCACCACAGTAGCCAATGGCAGAGGCGGGGTATCTGGAAGCGTGTCAAGGAAAAGAGAACACGAGTTTTGGTAAACAGTTAGCGAGACTGTCCCAGAGAGAGAATATTTTCTTAAATAAGATACAAAAATCTGGAATTATAAATGAAAACTTTGAGTTTGGACTATGTCAAAAGTGAAAGTCTTAGTGAGAAAGGCAATGTGTGCAAAATTAAAATTTAAGCTAAGACTGGAAGAATCTCTCTATATTGTAGACTTGGTAGAGTACACATACACATATTCTTCTTTTTTGTTTTTGAATGAATTAAAAAAATTTGAGTATAGTCGACACACAATGTTACATTAACTTCAGGTGTACGACATAGTGGTTCAACGTCCTTCCGTTATGCCATGCTCACAAGCATAGGGGCCAGCTGCCGCCACACACCGTAACCACAATATCACTCACCGTAGTCCCTGTGCTGTAGCTCTTATTCCCATGACTTATTCATTCCCAAACAGGAAGCCTGTATCTTCTACAGCCCGTCGACAATTTCGTCCATTCCCCACCTCCTGTCCTCTGGCAACAATCAGTTTATTCTCTGTACTTATAGGTCTAATTCTGCTTCTTGTTGGTTTACTTATTCATTTTGTAGATTTACATATGAGTGAAGTCATATGTATTTGTCTTTCTCTGACTTGTTTCACTTAGTGTAATTCTCTCTAGGTCCATCCATGTTGTTGCCAATGGCAGGATTTCATTCTTTTTTATGGCTGTGTGCGTGTCTGTACACATATACATATGTATATCACATATTCTTTATCCATCTATGTGCATGTGTATATACATGTATACATATACACAACACATTTTCTTTATACATTCATCTACTGATGGACACTTACTTCCATGGTTGCTTCCATATCTTGGTTATTGTAACTAATGTTGCAATAAACATAAAGATGCATGTATCTTTTTTAATTAGTGTTTCTGTTTTCTTTGGATAAATATCCAGTAGTGGAATTGTTAGATCATATGATATTTCTATTTTTAATTTTTTGAGGAAGCTCTCTACCACCTTCCACAGTGACTGTACAAATTTACACTCCCACAGTGAACAAGTGTTTCTTTTTCTTCACATCCTCACCAACACTTTTACTTCTTGTCTTTTTGATTTTAGCCATTCTGACAAGGGTGAAGTGATATTTCATTGTGGTTTTGATTTTGCATTTGCCTGATGATTAATGATGTTGGGCATATTTTCATGTATCTGTTGGCCATCTGGATGCCTGCTTTGGAAAAATCTCTCTCTAGGTCCTCTGCTTATTTTTTTAATGATATTGTTTGCTTGTTTTAATATTGAGTGGTATGGGTTCTTTATATATTTTGGGTATTAATCTCTCTCTATTTTTTAAAAAGACTTTATTTGAGAGAGAGAAACACAGCTAGAGAGGGAACACAAGCAGGGGGAGTGAGAGGGAGAAGCAGGCTTCCTGCTGAGCAGGGAACCCCCTATGCAGGACTCAATCAATCCCGGGACTCTGGGATCATGACCTGAGTTGAAGGCAGACGCTTAATGACTAATACAGAAGGCGCCCCTTCGTTATTAATCTCTTATCAGATATATTGTTTGCAAATTTATTCTTCTATTCAGTAGGCTGCCTTTTTCTTTTGTTGCTGGTTTCCTTCACTGTGCAGAAGTTTCCCTTGCCTCAAGAGACATATCTAGAAAAATATTGCTACAGCTGATGCCAGAGAAATGACTGCCTGTGGTTTCTTTCAGGTCTCCCATTTAGATCTTTAACCCATCGTAAGTTTACATTTGTGTACACACACACACACACACACACACACACACACACACATTCTTTGAGTCAATAATAAATAGGCAACATAATAGAAACATGCACATAATTGATGCACAGGCATTCCAGAATTTGTGTTCACATATAAATATGAGACAAGATGTTCACCTTTACCAGTAAATTAGAGAGATGCAAATTAAACAACAAAATAAGATGCCATTTCACACCCATAAGCTTGGCAAAATTTTAAAAATTCTGAAAATACTAAGTTTCGCCAAAGGTGGGAGGAAGAAAAACTTTCATATATTGCTGATAGGATTATAAATTGCAACCACCACATTGGGAAACAGTTTGATAATGTCTAGAAAGACAGAATATGTGCACATCCTAGAGAATATGCTTTGCATTTCCATTTCTAACTATATCCCTTAATGAATGGTTCACATATATTTACAAGGAAATTTACATAAGGGTGGTTGTTCAAGTAAAGTTATTAATGGTACCACTAGAAACAATCTATTTGTCCATCAGTGGGTGAGTGGAGAAATGAATAAATGTATTCATAGTTGTAAGAATGAATACAATAGTTCTATCTATAGACTATAATAATGTTGAGTAAAATAAGGTTACAGAGGAATTAATAGAATGCATTATTTACATACATTAGAAAAACAAATGATTTATATGTATTTATGGATTGATCTTATAGCAGAATTATGTCTGTATCGACTGAAAGGTCCCACATGAAATTCAGGATAGTGGGTGCTTTGGGGGAAGAGGGATAAAGAGTTAGAATAGGGAGGGTGACATAAGGGGTTTTGACTTATTTGTATATTTTTATATTTTTTTTGAAAAGTAACTGAAGCTGGAAGTTAGCACGATATAATTTGTTAATTCTGGGTACTTATTATAATAGTCATTGTATTTTTGTGCATTTCAACATTTTAACTTGCAAAATGAAATCCTCACCTCACCCCCATTTGCCATATGCCTCACCACTGGCATTATTTGGTCTTAACACTGAAATCATTTGCTTGATTAGAGAAAACCATAGGTGAAGTGTGTTCATGAAACATTAATAAACCATTGTATAGTCATGTTTTAAACCTTACTCTGTTGGTAAGTCGTGCCCAAAGGCCTTATCTTGACCAAAGAAGACAAGAGGAGGGAACTAAGGGATGTTTTAACAAGTAAATGTGTGGTATCTGGGAAAAACAAAATTCCAAATTAGCATAATAGCAGAATATGTTGGACCTGAAGAACAGTAAAACCATAGCTGCAGTTTTCTTGATCTGCTAGGAGGAAAGGGCTCCTTTGGCATTGGAGTCAAAGCAAAGCAGACTAGAAGCTCTTCACTCTGCTTCCCCAATAACAGGCAGACGGGGGACTTTCGGAGTATGGAAACCCTGCTGCAGCGGTCAGGGTTCAAGGACATCCAACAAACCACCTCAGTGATTTTGATTAGAAAAGGATTTCATGCAAGGAATTATTGCTTAAGGAATCTTTGCTAGTGCTGGAGAAGCTGCTTCTGGGTCTCCATAATGACTCCCAGAAAAATATTGCAGAAGTGACCTGGTAAGGGAGTAATTACATCTGGCTCGCTCTATATGCTGGGTGTTTTATTTTGGCTTCCTCGACAGCAGAATCTGAGATAAAACTGGTGATTTACTTGGAAGCTTGTTCTAGAAAACTAAGATGAGGGACCAGGGAGGGGAAAACAGAGAAGAAGGGAAAGCCAATGATGTGCATTAGTGGGTAGGTTACCACTGTGGGCACCTGGGGTATTCCTCTGGGGATCCTAAAAGAAAACAAGCAGAATGTACCCTGGTATCATGCCTCCTAAGGTGAGAAGCTGGGGTATTTACTGATGGCATGCGTTTCCTGTTGGTTGAGTGTGGGCCCCCAGGCTATGAACACCTTAGAACTAGTGGGTTGCATGTCTTTGAGCTGAGCAAACTTCCGTGATTTTGGATGAAGTGCTGAGGCAGAGAGACAGAGACATGCCATGGTGGAGGCTTGGTGGGGGATACGGGCGACACGCACAGAACTGTCCATTAGAGTCACGCTAAACTCAGCTAGGCTGAGGGGATATGGCATGGGGCACACAGAATGGCTGATACGGCTACTTCGGGATATCAGTATCTCTTTCTCAACACTCGCTTCCAAACTCTCACTCTACCTAGATCTACTACTGGTCTTGAGCTAGAGATTAGAAAGACACTGTTGCCATTACTGGCTCAGAGCTGTGCCATCCTCTCTAGATCAGCACCAGAAAAATGGTGCCTTCTCCACTGCATTCTCTTTTCCCCATGAACTCGGTTCTGGACTTGTGTACTGAATCACCTCCACAACCCTGGTGGCGAAGGAGACTGAGAAATGTGCTGCTCGGATTTTCAGCTGCTGTAGTACCGGAAGTGACCTTAGAAAGTTGAGAGAGATGTTGAGGCAGTGGGTCTTATTGTAGCTGCTTCACATAGCTGACCCAAAGAGGCTTTCCTCCCAGTTCCCTTGCCTCATGACTATGGTTGGGCAGCATCTTCCCTTGAAGCTATCTCTGTGCATGAGGCTCCTCTCTGTGTTCAGCTCAGTGAAAAGAGATAGCATCACCCTTCAGGGATTATATTGAAAACCTGTTCAACACTTTTAGAGCCTCTCAATCTATTTTCTCAGCTCTTATCACAATTGAAATTATACAATAATTCTAAAAAATACTGATTTACTATCTCTGTGCTATACCAGAGGTCTATGTAGGTAGAAACTATGCTCCTAACTTGCTTACTCTTGTTCCTAGTGCCTAGTGTAGACCTGGTACTGATATGTATGCACTCAATACATATTATTTGTACACACATACAGAAAAAAATGAGTACCAAGGGTAATGCTTCCCTTTTATGTATATGAACATTTCACCAACATATAAGGATTAAAACCTACATTTAACATTGCTTTTGAAAAATAAGGACAGTAAAAGAAGGGTCTGGTCTAAAGTGGCTAAATCATTTCACTGAGAGAATGTGATATTTTTGGCTCCTGCTGTTAACTAAGGGCTGCTATTTCTAGTCCTGGGCGGGAAGAGACATTAATGAGCTAGGCAGCCAGTCACACACAGTATTTGAGAAGAAAAAGCAATGTGACAATTTCCCACTCTGGTCTGGGGAACCTAAAATGTTTTGTGCTATAAGAAAATATCAAGAAAGAAGGAATGCTCTTGCCTATGAGACTTTACGGAAAGAAAATGTCAAAATAATTGGATTTAAAAAAAAAATGACCTTTGAAATTGGGAGGTTTATTTTACTAGATCCCTTCTAAGTTCTACTCCAATTTCAATCTAGCTGACTCTCTGAATAGCTACAGACCTTCTTCTTCTTCTTCTTTTTAAAAAATATTTATTTATTTATTTGACAGGGAGAGAGAGATCACAAATAGGCAGAAAGGCAGGCAGAGAAAGAGGGGGAGCAGGCTACCCACTGAGCAGAGAGCCCCATGTGGGGCTCGATCCAAGGACCCTGAGATCATGACCTGAGCAGAAGGCAGAGGCTTACCCCTCTGAGCCACCCAGGTGCCTGCACAGACCTTCTTAAATATTGAGGTGGGGCCATTGTTATGTAATACTAGCTACCATTATTTGTGCTGTTTCCAGGAAATATTTTAAAATATTCTCTTTTCTAATCCTTAGAATAAGTCTACATGTCCTGTGTCATTAATATCCTCATTTTATAGAGAAGAACACTGAGGCTTAGGGAGTTTAATGACCTGCCCAAGGTTACATAGCTAGCAAGTAAGGATTTCTCATTCAGGCTAGGCTGACTTCAGAGCTCATGTTCTTAATCATTGCATGATAGGGAGAAGAGCCCCAGGCTGTAGGGCTAGCAGACCTGGGTTCACATTTAAGGTTTTCCCTTTCTTTACTGGTTGTGTGACTAAAAATGACTAAACCTCAATTGCCCCAGCAGTAAAATGTAGACAACACTTTCTTTGCAGACAACGAATGTAGAACACCTAGTACACAGTAGGTGTTCAATCTGTAACATTGCCTCTTTGGGAAGACCACTAGGCTAGACAGTGAAAGGATGGACTGGTTTTTATTTCTGGGGTGAAATAGTGTGAAGAAGCACTAGGCAGAGAGCACCCATTTGTCTGCTAATTCCCAACAGGTAGGCTGTGAGCTTCTTACCTTTTATGTACTCTTGTCTCCCCCAGATTTGCAAGGGGTGGTCGTGCATTTGGAGCATGGGGCTAATTTCAAGTTGCTTCTGTAGCCATTCATCCATTGACAGACATTTAGATCTTCCTATCTTTTTTACTGTGAATAATCCTGCAACAAACACGGGAGTCAGATGTCTTTTCCATACCTTGTTTTCATTTCCTTTGGATATAAACCTGGAAATGGAATTGCTGGATTATATGATAGTTCTATTTTTATTTTTTGAGGAAACATCAAATTGTATTCCATCATGGCCACACCCACTTACATTCCCATCAACAGTGAGTAAGGGGTCCCTTTATTCCACCTCCTCGCCAAGACTTACTTCTCGTCTTCTTGATGACAGCCATTCTAATAAGTATGAGGTGATATTTCATGGTAGTTTTGATTTGCATTTCCCTGACGATCAGTGATATTGAGCATCTTTACATGTGAATTGTTTTAATTTATCTTATTTTATTATTTTTGTTTTTGAACTAAAGGCATTGTAAATTCTAAAATTCTCTGTAATAATTTTTGTTACTACTAGGCAGTGAATCCAGATGTCACATAATCATAACGACTGAATCTTGGTGACTTTGAACTCCCCCCTTCATGATTGCGCTATGAAGCCCACTTCACAGTTCCTGGCACACAGTAGGACTTCAGAAATATTTGATCAACTAATGTGAAAGGATGCAGCCAGACACCTTCATTTTACGGATGGGAAGGAGGGCCAGAAATTAACTTTTTCAGTCATCTTAGGATATCGCTGTAATTCTTTTCTGAACTTCCTTCATGTCCAGAGAACTCGTCTTTGGTTTTTAATTGCGTGCATCTAGCCTGGGAGGTGAGGAGGGTGAAGAAATGGCAGAAGCCCTTATAGTTGGCTATCCAGAGTCAGAAAAAGCACATTTGTAGGCCTGGGAGCTTGATTCTATCAGTTCATCCAGGTGGAATCAAATCCAGGACCTGCTCCACACCACCCAAATGGCCAAACACCTGACAGGTGGACCCACGTGGCAATGTGTGATATCTTCAATGACCAGGGCAATAACACAATGAGTGTTCATGGAAGACTTCCTCCTGGGGAAATGTTATCTCCAGAGACCAAACCACTGATCAGAAGGATGTTTAGGAGGTGTGAAATTGAACACACAGAGAGATTTATGAAGGCCATGTGCACCAGGCCGCTGGAAAACGTATTTCTCTTCTTGCTTTAGAGACATTTTTGTTCATCTGTACATTTATTTATTCATCTCATATATTTTGACCCTGCTCTGTGCTAGGAACTGTGAATAACAGAATGAATATATTTCTACCTTAAAGCTCCACTTACTGGGGAAGATGGACAAAGAAAGAAATAACACATTTGGATCTCCTTGGTCCTAAGATGCTATTGAATTAACACATACTGTTAATCTAGTTACTCTAGTTTATGAGGACAAAAGAAACACTATATTAAATGTATAAGTGCTTTTAAGACACATCCCAATTTCAGAAACATTTCAATATGTAAGAATTTGTGCACCATAGAATTGGGGATACAGCATTCTTACCAGAGCATGTGACATGTGCAAATATGGATGTATGAACCCCAGAAAGGAAGATGGGAGGGGATTCCACCCTAGGAGAGTGTCCCTCATGAACACTAGGGATGACCCCACAGGGTGACCATTTACATTCATGCTCGTATGACCTCTGTCTAAAGGCCCAGAATCTCATCCTGGGAGACAGTGTTGGGGAAACACAGACAATTTCCCTCTGTGGCCCCTTTCTAATATCCATAATCTAATTCTAAATCCAGAATCTAATTTTAGAAATAAACCAGGGCATAATTTAAATGGTCACTTCAGCATGTTGCTAGGCAGTTCAGGCAGTTCTCTGTAAGTATTTCAGTCTCTACCTTGACACCAGCTGGGAGTTCGAGAAGTCCAAGGAGGAGAAAGAGGATTACCCCAGAGGTCTGCTGTGAGGTACATGCAGCACATGGTCTGTTTTAAGCCCCAGTAAATGTTTCTCCCATGACTCTCTGCCATGTGCTTATCAGTGTGCTGGTTCTCTTATTAGCTTCTCCAGGTGAGCCATGAGAAGATTCCCCTCACTCTGCTCTGAGTTGCCTACCGTGCTTTGGAAGCAGGATGTGGATCCCACTGAAATACCACCATGCTGAAAAAACTCTGCTCAGGTCTGGCCCAGGACACGTTCTTCTGCATCCTATCAGCCACACTGACTCATGAGTAAGAGAAGCGGAGCTTATTTTACTACCTCAGGGCTGAGAGTAAGGTCCGTGGAGCAATGACTTGAGAGAGATCCTCATCCTCTGATGCTCTTGGGAGCACAGCAGCTGTGCTCTCTAGGAAAGGTAGAGACCAAAGAGTCTTAGAATCCTTGGGGTAGAAGGGACCTTAAGGGCCCTCTGTTAGACCTCCATTCCATGAAGGAGGCCAGTCAGGGATTTGCCCTATGTTTGGATCCTTCTAATGTTGGGGAGTTCCCTGCTCGTAAAGCTTAATTGGGTCATCTGCTCGGAATCTCTCAAGGCTACATCAGTGTCAGCTGGATCACATTCCTTTCGGGAGCTTGGGTTTATTTTAGTTGATTCGGCTGCTATAACAAAATACCACACACTGAGTAACTTACAAACAACAGAAATTAATTTCTCATGGTTCTAGACACTGGAAGTTTAAGATAAGGTGGTGGCAGATTCAGTATCCGGTGAGAGCCACTTCCTGGTTCACCGATGGCTGTCTTCCACCTGTGGAATGAGGGAGCCCTCTGGGGTCTCTTTTATAAGGACACTGATTCTAGTCATGAGTGCCCTACCCTCATATCCTAATTATCTCCTAAAGTCTCCACCTCCTAATACCATGCCTTGAGGGACTAAGATTCCAACATAAGAATTGGGGGTGGGGGGGCGCTAAAGCTTCAGTCCATTGCAGGGTCCTCTTTCAAGATTACCTGGTTGTTGGCTGAATACAATTCCTTGCAGTTAAGGGACTGAGGTCCCTGCTTCCCTGCTGGCTGTCAGCCTGGGTCTGATCTCAGATCTGAGAAGCCACCATCACTCCTTGTCACATGACCCTCTTACAACATAGCTGCTCACTTCTTCAAGGTTGGCAGGAGAACTCTTGCTCTGGTTTGCTAAGATGGAGTTTTACATAATGTAATGTAACCATGGGAGTGACTATGCCATCACTGTTGCCACATTCTGTTGGCTAAATGCAAGTCACAGATTCTACCTGCATTCTAGGAGAGGGGAATCTACAAGGATAGGACTAATTGAGTGATCATGGATACATGATCAATGTTTTAATTTTTTTTATAGCAAAGACTCTGGACTATTATATTTTAAAACAGAGTCTATTGAGTAGAGCTGGGTTTCAAACATTAGAGTTAACTTATTTTATTTCAGAGGGGCCATATAGCTATCAAAGTAGAGTTCATAGATATGAGAGCAGAACAAGTAAGAGTCAAGAATGATGGGCAAGAAGAGACTGATAACTTGGATAATTTTCTCAAATAGCTGCTTGTGTTCCTGACTGTATCAGGTATCCACTGATGTATAACACATTCCCTTAAACTACGTGACTTAAAGTAGCCACAAATTACTGTTCCTCATGAGTCTCTGCTTTAGCTGGATAGTTCTGGTTTCAGAGGCTTTCCCATCTGTCTTCCATCAGCTGAAGGTCATTAGGCAGCTCTACTTCTGGAAGTTGGCTGGTGTCCCTTGGCACTCCTTTATGTGGTTTCCCATCCTCCAGTGCACTAGCCTGCAGTTGTTCACATAGCAGTTACAGATTTCCTGAAGGATAGGAAAGATGTTCAAGAAGCCTAGCCTTGGAACTGGGAGCCCATTGCTTTCACCACATTCCATTAGCCTAAGAAAGTCACAAGGGTAGCCCAGACAAAAAGCTCTGAGAAATTGATCTCCTTCTTTTGATTGGAGGATTTGCAAAGTGATGTCAGTAAGGGGACAGATACAGGGAGGAGTAAAGAACATAGCAGCTATCTGCTGTTGATGGTTGAGGTTGGCTGACTGTCAGGATACTGGGGCAGGGAAGAACGTTCGATAATTGAAAAAAATAAGGTTATATAACACCTCATTAAATAATGTGTTATCACGCTTCTCTTACAGCTTTTGCTAAATCCTTAGAACCAATCTGGGAAAAAGACAGTGAGACAGGGACAGGTTTCACCTGGCCAACCTGACATGATGCTTTTTACAGGAAGCCTGTGATGAGGTGATTAGCCTCCAGGACACAGATGCTCATCAATGTCTGGGAACTCGTATAGATTGGTGGGGAGCAGAGAATGTTTTTCAAGTTGTCAGTAAGTTGGGACAGCAGAGCTGGACATGATCTGGAGAGTCAAATTTGGGGTTGGAAAATAGATGGTTAGGTAGGATGACATCTGAATAAGTTGAAGTCTGAAATTTTGTGAATACCAAGAAACCACCAATTGTTTTTCCTATATGTGGCTTGTAGCATTTTGCTGTGCTGGGGAACACCTGCTAAGGTTCGAGTTAATAACTTGGCAATGTGTTGGTGAGACATTTCAATACTTTTAAAAGGTGTATTAAGTTCTTCTCATAGTGTCTGGCCCATAGCAAGCTCTCAATAAGTGGCAGCCATTATGTTGTTATTACTATTTTCTGTTTAGGTACAATTCTGTATGTTGGATACTTTTGGTTTTCATTGCTTTCCTCACCAAGATGCTCCATCCCCATGAGAACTGCTGTCAATCAGGTGAGTGGAAGCCCAGATTGAGAAAGCAGCTGGGAGGGGGTGGAATGGAGGTGGTAGAGTAAGACACAATCTGTTTATCCTTCCTAAAAATGGCTCTCATGGGAGAAAATTACTAATCACTGCCATTATTCTGCATCTGGTGTTAATTATTCCAGGTAAAGAACACTATAAATGGAATGTTAAGTCCTTAAATTAGAGAGTTTAGGCTGAGGCGGGGAGTTGTTCATTTTATTAGTCACTATTCAGGACATTGGAAAGAGCAAACATTTTGATGTTGAGGGAAATAGCTAACTTTGAAGGGTTATAGGGTTGTTCTTTTGTATACTCTTGCCCTATGTTTAGAAATAGTTGTGTCCTTGTGGGTTTTATGAGTGGTTTGCTCTAATATGAGAAGGGTAGGATAAGAGTAAGGAAGGTAGGTAACATGGATGAACATATTTACATGGACTATTGCAGTAGCCCTCCAACCGTATGCGGCCACTTTACTCCTGTCCAATCTAGTGTCCATATGGTAGCCAGAGTGGTCCTCTTAAAATCACATGTTGACACTTCTCATTAAAAGCAAATTTCCATTATATTGAGTAAAAGCCCAGTCCTTATTTAAGACTTCAGTGCATGGTCTGCTAGTACTCTTATCTTTGAAAGCTTTGCTTGTCTGTCTCCTCTTGGTTGACTAAGTGCTAGCCAAACAGGTCTCCTTTTAGCTTTGTTTCTGTACCTGTAATGCTCCCTCTCATACCTGCCTTCTTCATATTCTTTAGTCCTCAGTTTATATCATCTTCTTTGAGGGATTTTCCCTGTGCACCATTTTGAAAGTAGAACCTCTTTGTTATTTTGAACCTTACCCACAGTGTGTTTCCTCTTCCAAATAGAAAAGTAATTATTTTATTTGTTAAATTGTACAGTGTCCTATTCCACTAGGTTTTATGTTCCAAGTTAGAATAAATGATGTTTGTCTTGTTATTACGCAGCATCAGAAACCCCACAGCTGGATTTCCTGGGTTCAAATCCCAGTACTGTCTGTTACTAGCTGGGCGCCTGATCGTGGAGCAAGTCATACAACCTCCCCATTATTTTAATTTCCTCATCTATAAAATAGAAACATAGAAGTTGGCCTGAACTGTGAAAGAATCTCAATTAGCATTTATTGAAAATAATAATAAAAAATAAAGAAGGAAAGAAACAAAAAATATTTATTATAAAGTTGTTTAAATGTAAGTAAGGGATGAGTGGTGTAGATAAATGTATTTTACTCCAGATAAATATAGATAAGGGTGTTCAGAAGGAAAGTCCTTTATGTTATAAAATCCCTGGGCATGAAACTGGAGGAGTCTATGGGGAATACAAATACAAGTGTAGAGTTATTATCATTACCACTGACAGACAGACATAAAGTAATAGGTGCATTACCTATTATTAAGCATAGGAAAACCTTGGTCAGGTGGCTTGCTTATTTATTTATTTATTTATTTATTTATTTATTTATTTATTTAACAGAAAATATTTTTTGATGGCTTTTTACAAGCTGAATACGTGCAACTGCTAAATAAATATACTTCTTGTCCTGGAGCTGTTGACTGTGGATCTGTAGAGGAGAAACTGGTACATTCAGATGAGTGCTGCAGTTGGGGTCCGAGCCCTGTCTTGGGACACCGAGGATGGAGGGATTAACCCTGCTCAGAATGAGAACTGCCTAGGAGATGGATTTCCACTCTGGTAGGAATCTGCTGCCTATCTTTCCTTGTCTGGATTCCTCCAGCTGTTGGGAGTGTTGGCTGCTGAGGACGGGTGTCACTGTCCTTCTCTGGGGACCATCTACTGCTTCATCCTAGTGTCTCCCCTCATCCCAGGGCAGCCTGCATCCAGTGATATTGATATGATGGAGTCTGGGCTCCTCTCCTCAATTTGGGACAACAAGCCTCACTCCAGGCTGCAGTACAAGCAACACAATGATTTGGGTCATATAATCTGGCAGCCCTTAAGGTATGGGGAATAGCTGTCATGAGAAGATTCTGGGAAGAGTTTATGGGAAGCTACAGTAGGACACTCATAGTGTAAAGCTTTGGAACAAGATTATGTTAGTTACAGCAGAGAACCACATGCTGTTGAAAAAGCATCATCTGACTCTTGATGACTTGGGAGAGCAAGTGACCCTGTGGCCATGATCTTTAAACACATAGAGCCCAAGGATACAGGCATGGGAAGGAAAAATCCCCCAGAGGATCACTGAGCGTGATGCAGTCATGACCTTCCCTACTTCTACCACTGTACTCCAGGCCCCCTATATCCTAACTACTGGGGCCAGGAACTGTGTAAAGATTGTTGAATTATGGTGTATCCTGGAGGTTGGTGCTCACTTCTTAGAAGACATTTCCCCAAATTGGTGCTTCCTTTGCACCTTCAATAGACCATTCCGTTTCTCTGTTAGGTTGTAAGATTCTGGGTGGCATGGCATGGGAAAAGAGCAGTGGGTCCCATGGCCTTGTGTCCACTGATACCCTTCCTTTGCTATAAAGTGGATACCCTGGTCAATGTTGATATAACAAAGAATTTTATGTTAGTGGATCAATTCTTTTATAAGTTCTCAGATTGTGGTGCTATCCTACATCTCATGGGTGAGAAAGACACATAGCCAGAGAGATGGGATTCCATCATAAGCATCAATATTGTATTTGGCAAATAGTAAGCATATGGGAAACGTTAGTTACACTGATGCTTTATCCATCATAGGCAGCTGTCAAAATGGTAATCTGCCCTGAAGCAGATAGAATTGATTGAATCTACCTATCTTCCCTATGGGGTGGCTGTTAATAAATGTCTTTGTTAAGATCTTTAAACAGACAAAAATGATAATTTAATGGTGAAGTCAGTGGTTTAAAATTGCTCACTGTATTTCTAACATAAGAGAGAGAGTACTTCTGCATGAAGAGCATCCCCAGATATGGATCTGTTTTCCTTTCTCTGTTCCAGAGTAGTAATGAGGGCTGGACTGATCAAAATGGGGATGATATAAAGATAACATTTAATCAAGGGGACTTATGATCACCAAATTACTTTAAATGTTTCAGGATCCACAAATTCCTATTCAGAGTCCAAGTCATTTGAAAAATATATGAATCCATCAATGAAAAACTTCCAGGATATATGTATTTTTTGATTTCGAACATGTTTGTGATGAACTTAACATGGAAAGAGTCAGTGACCTGAGGAGGGTGACCAGGAGTCTCCATCTGTTGTCGGACCAGCTTTTAGCTTTCGTTGGTCCTGTGAAACAAACAAACAAACAAACAACACTAACCATAGCTAAGAATATGGAAATCTAGGGCAATGTTTTGTCAGTTACGATGAAAGTATTTTGTACTTGAAAACTGTGAGAAATAAATCATTTCTCTTCTGTCATTTTAACAGCACCTTGCCCTCTGTTTTCTTCCCTTGCATGACCTCAACAAAATCTTATTGTTTTTTGTTGCCAGAATTAGCACTAATGTTGTACTGGTGTTTTGTTTTTTGTTTTTTGTTTTTTTTTGCTAGAATTTTTTTTTATTGTTACTTAAATTTTTTTCCCAGTGTTCCAAGATTCAATCCCCATTTCCCACACCCAGTACTCCACACAATAGGTGCCCCCAGTACCCACCACCAGGCTCTCCCATCCCTCCACCCCCCTCCCTCCAAGTCTCTCAGTTTGTTTCTGTGTCCAAAGTCTCTCTTGTTTCGTTTCTCTCTCTGGATTAACCTACTTCCCATTTACTTTACTTCTCCTACTGTCTTTTATATTACCCCTTATGCACCGCAAGTAAGTGAACACATATGATACTTGACTTTCTCTACATGGCTCATTTCATTCAGCATAATCTCTTCCAATCCAGTCCATGTTGATACAAAAGTTGGATATTCATCCTTTCTGATGGAGGCCTAGTATTCCACGGTATATATGTACCACATCTTCTTTATCCATTCATCTGTTGATGGGCACCTTGGCTCTTTTCCACAGTTTGGCGATTGTGGCCATTGCTACGATGAACATTGGGGTATATATGGCCCTTCTTTTCACTACATCTGTATCTTTGGGGTAAATGCCCAGTAGTGCCATTGCAGGGTCATAGGGTAGCTCTATCTTTAATTTTTTAAGGAATCTCCACACTCTTTTCCAAAGCTGCTGTACCAGTTTACATACCCACCAAGAGGGTAAGAGAGTTCCCCTTTCTCTGCAGCCTCTCCAACACTTGTTGTTTCCTGACTTGTTAATTTTGGCCATTCTGACTGGTGTAAGGTAGTATCTCAGTGTGGTTTTGATTTGAATTTCCCTGATAGCTAGTGACACTGAACATTTTTTCATGTGTCTGTTAGCTGTTTGTATATCTTCTATGGAGAAGTGCCTCTTCATGTCTCTTGCCCATTTTTTGATGTGTTCATCTTCTTTTTGGGTGTTGAGTTTGAGTAGTTCTTTATAGATCTTGGATACCAGCCCTTTG
>PITA01028076.1:0-19936 GCA_004023965.1 Spilogale gracilis
AGGCGGACGTGGGGGCGACAGGGATGTGCGCTTGCCTCTGCCCGGATGGGACCCTGGCCGCCGCGGGGACTCTGGCCTGCGCTGGGAGAGACCTAGTTCAAATGTTGGCTATTTGATGTGGTTTGACCGTTTAGTACCCGTTTCTTTGTGTGTCGTTTTGTAACTAAATAAAGTCAGAACTGAGTTTTGCATCAAGCTCTTGCCTGAGCTCTTCCCCAGAAAGCCCCCGTTGTTTTGCCTTGTCTTCTCCCCCCGCGCCTGCTCAGTCTGGCCACGCCAGCTCCAGTCACCGGTGAAGCCATAGCTTCCACGTCAGCCACGCCGGGGAGCTTGAGGGCGACCTGACCTTCCTGCTACAACCCCTGGGAAGGATCAAGATTGGGTAGAGAGCGCGTCCCAGGAAGAGTGGGAAGCGATGCCTGGTGGTGTGTTCCCCCCTCCCCAGCCCCAGCCAGACACCCCATAACCCAATAAACATCTAGTTGAAATCCCAGGCTTGGTTTATGGGACTTGAAACCTAACACAACACTCACGTTCACATTAACTCACACCACATGTCCAATGTGGCCTAGGCGCACGTCACACAGCCCTCGGTGTATAGAAGGTGAGTAAAGTGTGCCAGGGCCAATTCAGCCTTCTGTGACTGGAAACCATCAATCACTAAACGTATTGAGCACCTCCTGTGCAGCATGCCTTTTTTCAGGCATCAGGGTACGTCAGCATCCAAAACAAGTGAAGAGCCGCAAGGGGTGGACTTTCCACTCCACGGAGGGAAACAGATGAGAAAAGACGTGGGTGTGGGGGAGAAGGTAGTGACTGAGGAGAGTCAGGTGTACAAAGGAGGCAGGGCCTCTTGAAAACCGTGTCCAGGAGCCCAGAGGCAACTTCCCATCCTGCCCAGCCTACTCTCCTTGTCTTACATGCTTTGCCCTCCTACTGAGCCCCATGACGTGCTGGCGGCCCCTCTCCTTCCAGAGGGCCAGGAAGCCGGAGAGTGGAAGGGTCCCGCTGGGTGTCAGCACTGCTGCGTGAGACCAGAGCCCCCACACACTGTTGTCAGAACTGGGGTCATAATGCACTTAGAGGAAAATTAACATTATCAGTAACCCAACCCTCAGACATAGTGCTGTCACTATTCGGCCTGTATTGCTGCAGAGGGGAGAGCCTCGCCCTGAGATCCTGTGCCCAGCACTGTCCTTAGCCCTTCTGGGATGGGGTCTAGGTGGGGTGGGCCCTATCTTCTCCCCTGGACAGGCCCAGAGCCTGGCAGAGGCCCGGAGTCCCCTCTTTTCCCTTATGGCCAGGTCGTGCCCCTGGAATCCAGAGTCCATGACTTCCCCAGAGGCCTCAGGGGTGTTTGTGCAGAAATGGCCCCTGAGCAGGACAGGGGTGAATGTGTGCTGGGGCCCCAGAGCCTTCCCATGAAAGGGCCAGGGTGTCTCCACAGCACGTGCATGCCCTGGCTCTGTGGCTGAACGCGTCTGTGTCCGCCGACAAGGTGACACCGTGGAAGGAGGGGCTTCCAGGCGGCAGGGACCGCCCCCAGTTCTTGGGGAAGTCTCCTGACAAGGTGCGCAGCCCTGGGCAGGGTGTGGCTGAAGACAGGCCTGAGCCGGGAGGTCAGACCTTGGGAACCACTGCTCCCCGTCAGGGACCAGGGTGGGGTCCATGGGCAGCAGGGTGCCCTCACACATTTCGGTCCAGGGGAGACCAGTTCTGGCCCCACAGCCACACCTGTCTGGGCTTGCAGAGCATGTGTTTTCTAGAATCGTCTGTGCAGCAGACAGAGTCTGTTTCCTTCGAGTGCAGTCACACTGGCAGTCAGTGACCGTGGCCATGCTGGCCTCCTGCCTCCTGGTTTCCCGCGTTCTTGCTGAGTCCTGCCCGCCTGGGCGTGTGGAGGGGCGCGGCTGTGAGTGCACCCCTTCTCTCAGGGACCCTGGAGTGCACCGTGCGGTGGGAGTGGGCAGGGGGTGGAGGGTAGGTTTGTGAGAGAAGGGGAAGGGAAGACTGGTGCGCGGGGCAAGTACGAGGGCAGAAGGGGCTGGGCTCCCGTCTCCACCGTCCCTGGACATCGCTCACCAGCCTCGGCCTCCTGCTCCTGCTGCGGGGAGAAACCTCAGGGCTGTCGCCTCGGGGAAGACGCAGGCTCTTACCTTCCCAAGCCCAGTGTGTCCTGGAGCTGCGGGGAACGGAGCCCACAGCATTCCGCCCGGTTCCTGTGCCAGCTCTTTCCGGGGACTCTTGAAGTCTGGGTGCCCTGGGAGTTGGGACTGCAGGCTCCCGCGCAGGAAGATTCTGGAGGAGCAGCACCACACAACCAGCTCACATTCCCTCTGCTGTCCTCCTTTGGGTAGGTTCTGAGGGCAGACTCACACTTCCAGGCCTCTGTGCCCCTCACCAAGCCTGCACAAGCCATGACCTACAGTGTCACAGACTACCCGGCCCTCCCCACCGCCCCTGCCACCACAGCTGGGGCCTCAGAGCTCATGATTCCAGACCGTGTGGATTCAAGGGAGGGGTCCCCTTCTAAAGTTCTGAGTAGTGCTGATCGGGACAAGCCTCCTCCTCTGCCCCCCCCCCCAGGGAATGGAGGGGCTGCCTGTGCCACGGACCCCTTTGCTTAAATGAGCCCAACTGAGAAGACTCCTCTGGTCCATCTTCTTTTCTCCCATCACCCAACAAAAGTGGTATCTTCTTAAAAACACGTATGGAAAAAAAACCATGTATAAGATGAAGCTAAGGAAGGGAAATACTTAAGATTATGATTCTGGGTGAAACGGGGGTGCCCAGCTGGCTCAGTCAGAAGAGCCCGTGACTCTTGATCTCAGGGTCGTGAGTTCAAGCCCCATGTTGGGTATAAGGATTACTTAAATAAATGAATAAATAAAAACTTGGGGCGCCTGGGAGGCTCAGTCGTTAAGCATCTGTCTTTGGCTCAGGTCATGATCACAGAGTCCCAGGTTTGAGCCCTGCGTCGGGCTCCCTGCTCAGCGGGAAGCCTGCTTCTCCCTCCCTCACTCCCCCTGCTTGTGTTCCCTCTCTGGCTGTGTTTCTCTCTGTCAAATAAATAAAATCTTTAAAAACAAACAAACAAATAAACAAACAAAACTTAAAAAAAAATCTGGAGTGGCGTTGTGCTGGCCTCCCCCAGTGGCTGGCCAGCGGGCCCCCAGGAAACCAGCTCATCACTGTCTGTCTTCTGTGCTCAGTGAATAACATCCTTTTTGGTTAAGAACGCTTTACCTCAGTTTACTTGCTTATGTTGAAGTAAGAGCAAGACTGCAGAGAGAGCACCTGGGGGGCTCAGGCCCTGGGCACCGGCCAGGGCTACACCCACTCAGCTCCCCCCGTGAGGACCCCAGGAACAGGCTGTGAGCCTCCCTGCCAAGGGAGAGAAGGCCACCAGGCCCATGTGAGTGGCCCTCAGGTCAATCCCACTGCCCTCATAGCCTCCAGGGACCCCACAGCTAGGCCTCCTGGGCACACAAAGGCAGCACAGCCTCCCCTTCTTCTCTGCCCCCCTGGTGGGAACCCAGCTCCTGTGGGTGGGCTCTTGGGGTCCTGTCTCAGGGTGGGCTCTGCTAGGCCAGCAGGGGGATGCACAGTGACCGCACATGGAGGAGGCAGGGATGAGGGTATGACGGCTTCCCTGGGCGTTAGGCTCCTCCTCGCTTGTCCCTGACCCTGCTGTGCTCAGTGTGTTTTGTTTAAAGATCCGCCACTGGAGAAAACTAGACACATAAACACGGGGCTGAATCAGACCCACAGATGTTTGGGTTATGGAGGTGAGTCTGTGGAAACTCGCTCCTGAACGTCCCCATGTGGCCTGGGGATCCCGGACCCCACAGATTTCCAGGCTGATTGACTGTGTGCCAATGGCGCCCTCTGGTGGTCATTTCAGGCTGGGTGAACTCCCCAAACCATCCCACTGCAGCCAGCTCCAGGAAGAACCGGCATCGCCCTCAGAAGCTTCCCAGGAAGACTCAGCTCCGCGATCTGCTCCGGACTCTGTTTTCTGACTTGTGAAGTGGGGACGTTTTACGTGGGGTCCTAACGGCTCTCTAGTAGACTCAGGCTGCCGGGCTGCCGGTGGGATGGGAAGCAGGTCCCACCAATCCCGCTCTGCTTCCCGCCCGGGCCTGGAGACCCGTGGGGAGAGTGCCCTGGGAGCTCGTGAGCACCTGCGAGTGCGGGCAAGTGTGTGGCGTGGGTGTGAGCAGGCGCATGTTTGCAGGTGTGAGGGCGGGTGTGCACTGTGGGCCCCTGGGAGCAGGTGCCCTGGTTTCTGGGTCCCACCCCTGCCAGGCCTGTCTGGAGAGTGGAAGTAAGCAGGAACAGCCAACTTACAATCACATGACTTTGGGTGGGGAGGGCCTGGCCCCAAAGACGGGGCCACAGACTTAGGCAGCTGAGCCCAGATGTCGGCGAGAGTGACCTTCGGGGCTGGGTGACACGAGCATCGGCCCTTCCTGCTCTTCTGTTTTCCACGGCGTCTGAGATGAGTGTGAACGACTACGGTACCAGAACAGCCCTCAGGTTCTCATGCTGACCATACTCCCGGCCGGGCCGGGCTGCAGAGAAGCGTGGAAAACAGCCAAGGAGGAGACTGGGGCAAGATTCCCTTGCAGACGGAAAACCCAGGCCACGCTGCCCGGCACCGGGCTGACGCAACCCACCCCCGGCGCTGTCGTCCTAGACGTTGACGAAGCCCGCCTTTGCTTGCTCCCTGCCACCTGTGATGACTGAGACTTTGTCCAGTAAATAGACGGTTGGCAGCATGGGCTCGTGCAGCACCGCCGTGGCCCTGCGCGCAGGAGACACCGCCTGGGACAAGTCGCTCTGAGCTGTGCTTGTCCCCAAACTCCAGGGACCGTCACGCTCATCCAGCGCTCGCCCAGGAGGATGGCCGTGTACAGCGAAGGCACATTCATCCCCAAGACAGGGTGAGGCCAGTGCCCCCCGTCGAGGGTCTCAGGCCTCAAACAGCCAGGCTGCGGGGCCCAGGGCCCTGACAGCTCAGTGGGCCCACCCCCAGCTGGGCCCCAGCTCCAGTGAAATCCCCTGAAAACTAGACAAACATCGGGTGCCTTGTCAGCGTCCAGGGCCCTGCATCCCCTGCCGAAGGTCACCCTTGTCTGTAGAACCTCACGTGCAGGCAGCTGGGGCCTGACTTGGACTCTCTCGAGCTCTGGGCATCTCGTCCTGGAAACTGCGCTCTCTGCCCTGGCCCACTGCAGCCAGACCCCAAGACCCGATGAAAGGATTTGACCCCAGGGTCATCCTGGCACAGCTTAAAACACCAACTCCGTAACATCCACGGCTCTGGAAAATGCCAGGCAGTTGGGGAAAGAGACCTGCTGCCTGTGGAGGAGGGGACACGCCACGCGGCTGACACTTAAAGCCACGCCCTGCATTCCCGCTGGGACTCTAGAAGTGTGACTCTCAGGACATTCGGGAGAGCCACATCCTCGGGTACCAGAGCGAGAGGTCTGTAGGGGTGCTGGGGTGTGGGGAACAGGACGGGGGCGTCCAGGACACGTTAGTCCGGCTCTAACGGTTTTGTAATCAGGAAAACTCTAGTAAGAAAAATGCTATTAACGTCAAATCTAAGCTGCATGCAAATCAATAAAGGAACTCAGTTTCCCACATGCAGGAAGATAGGCAGGGCCAGGCCTGTGGAGGGGAGGAGGTCATGAGATCGCTGGCTAATTGAAACCAGCCATTTCCTCTCGCTCACCGGTCTCAGACCGTGCTTCCACGTGGCCACAGGGAGGACATGGGCGAGCCTGGGGCTTGCAAGAGGGTGAAGAGTGGCTTCGGGGGACCGTGCCACTCAGTGTTTGCCTTACACTGGAACTGTTCCGGAATAAAAGCTCTTTTGGACGTCAGCCTCTCTGAGGCCTCTGCCTCACCCCCAGTGGCCCTGGGGCAAGGATGGTGGTGTCTCCATGCCATGGTTGCCCAGACCACTCGCGTCACCTGGCAACTCCCCAGTGGGCCTGGAGGATCTAGACCGGGATCCCACAGACACTGGAGGGCACGTGGCTGCGACCCCAGCCAGAGCGGGGCATGAGGACCCAGGGTCACTCCTAGCACCACTCGGAGCCTGCACAGAGGATGGGAGAGCGCGCCATGCTGAACGTCAAAGTCGAGGTTCACACGCGGCCCCACGGGCTTTCCTCGCGTCCACAGTCCTGTGGCGGGTGATGTTTCCGCAGCTCTGAGCCAGCATCACGTCTGTCTGATCCTGGGGCTTTTCATCCCTCAAAGGAAACCCTGGAGTGCCTGCCTCCCTCCCTTCCCTCTTCCCAAGCCCCTCAACCACGAGTCCCCTTTCTCCGTGGATCCGCCTGTTCGTGTCAGCGGAACCCACATCGGTGGCCTTCGTTCACTCCGCACGAGGGCACACACCTCACCCCCGCGGAAGCCGTGTAAGCTTCACCCCCGTCCACCTTCCCGATGACCCCAGCGTTCGTGTCGTCTGGTAGGCAGTTGGGTTTTTGTGCCTTTGGGTGGAATCGTGCCGCTGTGCACCTTCTCATACACGTTTTTGTTTGGGTGAACCCGGGGTGGGGCTGCTGGGCCCCACACGCCTTGCTTGCGTGTGCAGCCTTTGCAGGAACCGCCGCCCTGCCTGCCCGGAGCCCGAGGGTTCCGCCTCCCTGCCTCCGCTCAACGCACAAGCACCCGGACGCCCGCTGGGGCCTGGAGAAGCGCCGTCGGGGGCAGGGGCTGCAGGCCCAGGAGGATTCTGGGGTCAGAGAGGCCGCAGGCGCCAAGGCCAAGCAGCTGGGTGTCTGGCTTCGAGGGATGGAAAGGCGCAGGGAGCCGACCCACGGAACAGGGCCTGGCGCAGGGGCAGAGGAGGACAGAGCCGTCCACGTCGGCATGTGCACGCACGCCTAGGAAAGGTGGAGGCCCTTCGCTGAGCCGCATGGCGATGAGTGCAACACGCAGCAGCTCCTGTGGCGCCCCTAGGCGGTGGTTCCCGAACTTTCGCGACTCAGGGCCGGGCTGGAGGCTCCGTGGCGCCCAGGCGCTCTGCGGGGACACACCGAGGAGAAGGTTCGCCTGGTGCCCGCCCATTTGACGAAGCTACTTCACTCCAGCTCAAGGCTGGGTTTCTGAATCCAAGGAAGAAAACTGACGTTTATTTCACTTGTGCTGTAAGTTGACTGATCTGGTGTATATTTTTTGAAGGATAAAGCCGTCGGTTTGCTAAGCGACAATGAGCTTGAGGCAACGTGAACCAGATGTAGGTTCAGGCGAGGTGGGGCGGAGAGCGAGACCAAGCGACAAGCTGGTGGCTGGGGCTGGCCCTGGGCCATCTGTGGGGGTCTGAGGGGGACCTTACCCTGGCCGGCCGCTCCAGCTCCCGGTCCCTGGCGGGAGACCTCAGGCCTCAGGCTCTCGTATCTTCCATCCTTCCAGTCCCTGGGCCCCAGAACTAAAAGAGAAACCCAGACGCCACCTCCCACAGTGGGGACAGGATGGTTTGAGGAAACACGAGACCAGGAAGTCAGCTCTAATGAGGGAAAAACGACATAAGTGTCCTTCGGGAATCACACGCCTCTGCTGGGATGCAGCGTGTGTCCGGCTGGTGACCCAGGAGCTCCGGGGCCCCGCTCCCCCCGAAAGCTCCGTTTCCATGGCTGCCAGGTGTGCAAGGTGTGGGGCTGCTCACGCCGGGCTGTCTGGCTTATTTGTCTCCGACCCGCACAGGCAGGCTGCCTCCGTGTGCCCTCGGCTGGGGCTTGTTTTAAAAATGAGAGTTAGGGCGCCTGGGTGGCTCAGTTGGTTAAGCGACTGCCTTCGGCTCAGGTCATGATCCTGGAGACCCGGGATCGAGCCCCACATCGGGCTCCCTGCTCGGCGGGAAGCCTGCTTCTCCCTCTCTCACTCCCCCTGCTGTGTTCCCTCTCTGGTTGTGTTTCTCTCTGTCAAATAAATAAAAAATCCTTAAAAAAAAAAAAAAATGAGAGTTAATCTGATGGCCTGGAAACGAAACTGCCACAGAGCTTATTTCTACTTGCAGCGTGTGAGTGTGTGGGTGTCACGTTTGTGGATGTACACATGCGTGTACACCGGGTGTGGCCTGTGGGGGGGCGTGCATGGGCGGTGGGGCGGGCTGAGCGTGTGGCGCTGGGGGGGACTCTGTGTGAGCCTCAGGTCCCCAGCGGCCATCAGCTCGGGCCTCCCCTCACAGGCCAGCATCAGCTCTGGACGGGGCTCTGCTCCCCCTCTTCCCACCGTCTTCTGAGGGTCAGAGCTGTCCTCGGCCAGCAGGCTTGTGACTCTGTGACAGTCTGCCCTTTCCCGTCCCCTTCAGAGCCCCTTCCCGCCGGAGCACTGGCATCCCACCCCACGGACGGCCGCGCTCACACACGCCTCCGCACGCTCGCAGGGGCACGCCTGTGCACACCCACACAACCGAGACACGTGAAGGTCGGAGAGCTTCGCCCAGAACATGTCAGCCATCCCCGGCTCTGGTCTGAGGGTCCCCCTGAGCGACTGGTCCTCTGGCCCCTCCCTCCCGGCCAACTTTGCGAGGGGACCGTGCCCCACCTGCTCGGTCGGGCCTGGGGACGGGCAGCCGGAAGCTCTGTGGCCCCGAGGATCAAGCCCACCTTTTTGTTCTTCAGGCATCTTGGCTGCTCCAGACCCTTTGTTCTTTCATACGAATTTTAGAACCGATTTTTCTAATCTTATAAAAAACTCTCTTAGGGTTGACCTTGAATTTTATTCCTCTTTGGGTCCCACCTTCACACAGGCGTCTGAGAAACTCGGTCCATGCAGAGGCCGCGAACACCGGGGCCCAGGAGACTAACGGACAAGGCCCCGGCTCCGAGAAACGGCCCCACGGCTGTCTGACTTCATGCCCATGAGCCCTCACGGGGGCGAACAGCTGCACACTGGCCCGCGAAGGCCAGCTGCGCAGAACTCCGCCTGGGACTCGTGACCTGTGTGCTAAGAGAGCCCGCGAGAGCGCCTGGGGCCAGAGCCCGGGGAGGGAGAGCAGGCAGCTCCGGGAACGAGGGGGGTGAGGAACAGAACCAGAACCGAGAGGGGGAGACCAGCAGCACATTCTCGGGGCGCAGGGGGTGCCCCTCCCGGCGACCAGGAGTCCATGTCGAGAGGGCAGGGCAAGCCTGTCACCGCCACAGGGTGCCCCTCGGAGGGGGCACTCAACTGCCCCACTCGAGCTTTTGTCCTGAAGCCGCACTCGTGACCTGGAAAATGGGGAACCGGCGTGTGTGTGACGGCCGATCATGTGACGAAGGCGGTAAACAAGCACAAGGCCCCGTCACAGCCGGGCGCTGCTCAGCCACACCTTGGCCGGGCCTCTCCGGGACAGCGGGTTCCCCAAGCTCCGTCTCCCGCGGGACTCACCAGCGGCCCTTGCCAACAAGGGGGTGGGAGCGGACGAGAACATATTTTTCTTTGATTTTCTTTTCATAAAGAATGTCTGAGAGGATCCAGAAGAACATGACCGCACTCCTTGTCGCTCCCTGCCTGTGTAGACAGCTCGATTGCTGGCCAAACCCCATTACGAAAAGAATAAACGTCTCCCCTATGGTCCCTAAAGTGACCTAAGCAGGTGGCCCAGGGCCCCTGAGGCCCCCAAGTCCGTGTAAGACGGGCTGTGTCCTGGGGGGACCGTCAGGAGGGACCGGAGAGTCTGGGCCTTATGTGAAGCAGGGGGGCAGGAGAAGTTGGGGGTCCCGTGCGAAGGCAAAGAGGTCCTTTCCTGAGGGGGTTTTGTTACCCTTAAAAATAAAGTAGCCGGTTATTCCACCAGCAAAATGAGTTTATTCAGGAGGGGTAGAGGAAGTGCCGCTGAGGACGTGCGCGTGACGGGGCACCATCGGCAAGTCTGAAGAGATATGGAAGGTCACCTTCATTAGGGTTTAGGAGGAAACTGGGAAGGGTCTTAGTTGGCTGGAGAAGGGCTGGCTGCTGGGCAGGGAGAGGGGAGGGAGAAGGGTTGAGAACCCAATCGGCTGTGAGCCGTGCACTCACCGAGCGCCTACTGTGTACAGAGCAGGAACAGAAACGTGGCCAGAGCAGGAACAGGAACGTGGCCAGAGCAGAACACCCTCGGGGCCAGCCCCTTGCTGAAGGAACGTGCAGGCCGGCAGCTGCCCAGGCTTCACCGCCCTCTGTGCGGCTCCCCACGCCCCTGGGGGTGCCAATCACTGCGTGATGTTCTCCCTGAGGTGTCTCCGAAGCCTCAGCAGCAGCCCAGCCTAACGACTCTCTCAGCTCTGACCCTGGCTGCGGGCCTCCCTACCACTGGCCAGCACATCCAGGCTCAGGCTCCAGGATTCAGGGACCACCCAGGGAGGCCAGGGTGCCTGGATCTGTCCCCAGGGCCAAGGACTGCCTGCACCTTCCCAGGGCTCTCTGAGCACTTGCCTCGGGCCTTCTGCTCAGAGCCCTCCCCCCAGGGCCCCTTCGGCATCTGGCCTTGGGGAGCACTCCCTGTTCCCGACACACCTGCCTCTTCAGCCGAGCCCAGTGGCCCGGCTCCAGACCTGTTCTGTCCAGCCCTGAGCCAGGAGGGAGGTCAGAGGTCAAATGCAAAATAAACCATCTGTGGGATGGACAGGGGAGGGCCAAGAGGTGTCCCTTTGTTCCTGAAATATCCTCGAGCTGAGCATTCCTCCGGGCAGGCCCAGATGGTCGGGTCCTTTTCCCAAATTGCCCCCCACCCCCGCCCCCGGCAACCTCCCTGGCGTCCAGCTCCTATTCAAGCAAGTGAGCCTGGGAGGGAAGGGTGGCAAGCCCCTCAGGCAGACTCCTCTGGGCTGGGCGGGTCCAGGAGTCCAGGAATGTCTGGGAGCACGCGCCCCCTCCCCCCCTGCGCCTGGACAGCCTCGCAGGGCAGTGCTGCAGACCCAGGCCCCAGGGCCCTCCCCTGAGTAAGGCTGGAGGTCAGAGGATGGCCTTCAGGGATCCAGCCTGTCCCTGCCGCCCACGTGCCACCCAGCCCACCTGAGGGCTCCCTCCACTCTCCTTCTCCCCAGTCACTGCACCTCTCTTAGGCAATAAAAATTGCAGTTTGTTCTTAAAAGAACATGGTCCCCTGGGATTACTAAAGTACATGCCCACTGTAGAAATTCTGGGGGACAAAGAAAAAGTCCCAGAAACTACAAAAACCCACAGTTCCCTGACTCAGAGTTAATTACTAACAGCATTTCACGCCTGTCTAGCTTTTCATACACAAAATATGTGTGTTTATTTATTTCTTTACTTTTATATTTGTGTGTTTTCAAAATGAAATTGGGGCAGGGTGCCCGGGTGACCATGTCTGTTGAGTGTCTGACTTTTTTGGGGGGGGGATTAAATTTTTTTAAACTTTTTTGGGGGCACCTGGGTGGCTCAGTGGGTTAAAGCCTCTGCCTTCGGCTCAGGTCATGATCTCAGGATCCTGGGATCGAGCCCCACATCGGGCTCTCTGCTCAGCGGGGAGCCTGCTGCCTCCTCTCTCTCTCTCTGTCTACTTGTGATCTCTCTCTCTCTGTCAAATAAATAAATAAAATCTTAAAAAAAACCAAAAAAACATTATTTTGTTTTCCAGTGTTCCACGATTCCTTGTTTATGCCCCACACCCAGTGCTCCATGCAATAGGTGCCCCCAGTACCCACCACCAGGCTCTCCCATCCCGCCACCCCTCCCTCCAAGTCCCTCAGTTTGTCTCTGAGTCCAAAGTCTCTCATGTTTCATCTCCCTCCCCAAATTACCCCACTTCCCATTTCCTTTCCTTCTCCTACTGTCCTCCATGTTACTCCTCACGCTCCACAAGTCAATGAAACCATATAATTGACTTTCTCTGCTTGGCTTATTTCACTCAGCATAATCCCCTCCAGTCCCGTCCATGTTGCTCCAAAAGTTAGGCATTCATCCTTTCTGATGGAGGCGTAGTATTCCATTGTATATATGGACCACATCTTCTTTATCCATTCGTCTGTTGAAGGGCATCTTGGCTCTTTCCACAGTTTGGCGATCGTGGCCATTGCTGTGATGAACACAGGGGTACATATGGCCCTGTATCTGTATCTTTGGGGTAAATGCCCAGTAGTGCAATTGCAGGGTCATGGGGTAGCTCTGTTTTTAATTTTTTAAGGAAGAGCAACTGACTCGATTTAGACTCAGGAACTCAGGATCGTGGCATCGAGCCCAGCATTGGGTTCCACGCTCAGTGAGGGGTCTGCTGGACATTCTCCCTTTCCTCCTCCCTCGGCCTCTGCCCCTCCTCCTACTCCGGCTCTCTTTCTCTCACACATGAATAAATAAATAGACTGAAATGCAATTAAATGAGATTGGGCAGATGCTCTGTGTGCAGCCTGGGCCTGGCAGCCAGTGCCGTCGCTGGACTGCCCTTGCTTTGACGCACCAGAGGCTGTGTGCAGCGTTCTTGCAGCTGCTGTTGGGACACTGTTTCTCCCCAGACTCTCGGGTGGCCGCCTCTCCGGCTCGTGCCCAGCGGGTCCCTGGAGAAGTCTCCAGGCCCCTGCCCACCCAGTGGCATGCCCTGACTCCCCCACCCCTGGAGAAGGTCTGTCTCTGTGGTCCCCAGATGAGGAGTTTCCCTTCGTCCGAACCACTCATCCGGAAATGCCCCTCGTGACCTCGCTCCTCCCCCCATGGGACTCACAGGGAGCAGGGGCTCCTGAGAAGGGCTTTGGGTCCAAAGGAGCCACTCTCCCTCATCCTGGCACGAGGACCTTGAGGACACTGGCCCTGGCCTGCTCTCTGGTTAGGCTGGGGTTAGAGTCTCCCCAGGGAAGTGTCCTAATTTCAGGCTAATTCTAGGAATCGGAGACCAGGAGAAGACGGGGTGCAGGTGTGGGCACTCCTCCTGCCAGCGCCTGGGGATGCTGGACTCTGGGGCGAGGTGGGAGAGTGAAAGCTGCTGGATGCTCTGGTCACAGTCTGTTTGGAAATCCCCGTGCTTTCGAATCCCAAATGCCGGTCCCGTGGGACTTCCTGAGGCTGGGGTTAGGATTAGGGCAAATCTCCCTGGGCCAACCCCATGTGGTCCTTCAAAATGTCTGCCAAGCGAACAATAGTTCCAACTCTATTGGGGCAGAGCAGTTAAAAAATAACAAACGAACAATAAATACTGAGGACATCAAAAGGGGTGTTATGCTGCCAGATGGCCGAGCGGTGCAGGGTGAGGGTCTCATGGCCCCGCTCCGCATCACCTACACCCTGGCAGCTGGGCTCAGGCCTGGGCACAGGGAAAAGCCAGGCTGGCTCAGGGATGGGCCAGACTCGAGCTCCTGCCTTCCCCAGGGCTCTGTGCCTGCCTCTGTAGCCCCCAGGCAAGGCCAGGACGGATGGGGCAAGTGCTCACTCCCGCATACCCAGCTGGGCCCAGTCTGGGACAGGGCACCCACGCTAAGCTCAGAGGGACTGAAACAAGGGGCATCTTGCTATTCGGGGCACCAGCTGGAGGCCAAGCAGGGGGCAACATTTGGACAGGGTAAGGGGCCCTTTGTGCCCTGAGAATAGCGGGGTTGATCGACCTTCCCGCACTGGTGGAGACCACAGCCCAGAGTGGGGGAAGGGCTGAGGAGATGGGACTGGGCCACGGGAAGGTCGGAGTCATGGTGGACATCTCACCAAATGGCCTGGGGCACATGGAGGACAAGGGAGCCCACCAGCCGCTGCCTCCCGTGGCCGAGAATTACAGTCGCTATGCAAATAAGTTCCAGAAGGTTCCCTCCAGGGTGGCTTCACAGGTGACTGGGGGCTTTCTTACCTGTACTTTGTAAATGTTCTATGATGAACGCCTTATACAGCAGGGAGGAGAGAGTGTTTTAATTTTTAAAACCCCCGAGGGGGCCGGCTGGTTCTGGTGGGCCTGCCGCTTCTTCCAGGCCGAGCCTCCACCCCAGCTCCATTCCTGGTGCCGCCACAGGCTGGGTCCTGCCCCCGAAGTGAAGGACATGGGCAAGGAAGGATCTTGTCCCTGGTCCAGTCGGCTGTGGCCCAGTTGTGACCGCATCGGTGTCTGCCCAAGGTCCAGCCCTGGCCAGAACGGGGCTGTGAGGCTCTTCGGGATCTCCCGTCCAGGACCTGTGGCTGCTGATGGGGCTCCCAAGCACCTGCGGTCATCCTTCCCTAAGGTGCCGCCACAGCTGGAGGGCTCGCGGGAGGACCTCGGGAGGAGGGGGAGGCTCTGGGCACTGAGACCAAACAGCCGTGTGAGGTGCCATCTTGCCATGCACACACGTTCCCTAAGGCAGCAACAAAAATACCCCCAAACTGAATAAGAAATGTGAACTGCTTATACAAATTGTCATAATCAGAAGAAAATAAAAGAGCGTTCAGATAACAGAAAAGTATATCTTGGTCTTGGCCAGGAAGGATCAATATTAAAAATGGATTCTTGGGGCACGTGGGAGGCTCAGTTGGTTGAGCAGCTGCCTTCAGCACAGGTCATAATCTCAAGGTCCTGGGATGGAGCCCTGAATGAGGCTCCCTGCTAAGCTGGGAGTCTGCTTCCCCCTTCTCTCTCTCTTCCTCGGCCCCTGCCCATCACATGTTCTCTCTCTCTCTCTCTCATAAATAAATAAAATCTTTTTTTTTAAGTGAGATATTGTCCACTTACCAGAGATACACCTAATGCTTGTAGACACACACAACTGAAAGGAAAAAGTCTGGAAACGTCAGGAATATTCTAACCAAAGGAAGTCAGTGTTGCTGTACTGACAGCAGACAAACGGACTGAAATAAAGTGACCCCTAATGATAAAGGCTCAGCTTACCAAGAAGATACATTCATTTAGAATCTGAAGGTACCTAATAAGATTGCTTCCAAATATATGATCAAAGATTGCTAGAACTCCAGAGAAATCGACAAGGCCCCATCACAGTGAGGGATTCCAACCTACCCCTCTTGATTATTGACAGCTCAAGGCGGTCAAAATTGGCAAGGACAGAGAGAGCACGCTGCCCCACTGACCCCCTTAGCGTGACGGGCACCGTCAGGTAAGACGCATACCTCTCAGGACACACAAGGCATTCCCAAGAACTGAGCAGTCGAGCCATGCACAAAACCACTATGAGGTTCAGAGATAGGGAACCAGATGACAAACGAAGTTAGAACGGGGGCAACAGCTGGTAATGAAAAGATGACCAATGCAGCCTTGGGGAATGTAGGACATGCTGCTGACCAGCGTTTTCAGTTTGACAGGAAATCACAACTGAAACCACAAATTCCAGAAACTGAAAGAAAGAAATGAAAGCCACATGTCATGTGACGCAACAGAGCTGTGATCCGAGGAAATGAAGGGGATAGGACATGCCACAGAGAGGGAGAAAGCGGAAAGCCACACGCCTGTCTGTGGACCAGGAGTGCATGAGAATGCAAGGATCCAGGAGAACCTGGGGGCTCAATCCATTGAGTGTCAGACCCTTGATCTCAGCTCAGGTCATGATCTCAGGGTCATGACTCAAGCTCCACATTGGGCTCTGTGCTAGGCACAGACCTGTCTGAAAAATAAATAGATTAAAAGGTTTTAAAAAAAGAAATAGGGGGCGCCTGGGTGGCTCAGTTGGTTGGGCGACTGCCTTCGGCTCAGGTCATGATCCCGGAGACCCGGGATCGAGTCCCACATCGGGCTCCCTGCTCGGCGGGAAGCCTGCTTCTCCCTCTCTCACTCCCCCTGCTTGTGTTCCCTCTCTGGCTGTGTTTCTCTCTGTCAAATAAATGGATAAAATCTTTAAAAAAAAAGAAAAAAAGAAAAGAAATGGGAAAGATATACGCATGGGATATGTGTGAGTGTACACACAGAACATTTCTAGAAAGTCATGAGGACGTGTCCATAAGCATCTCCTCTAGAGCATGAAGCAGGAGTGAAGTGAGCAGGAGACGCCTGGGCTTTCATTGTTCCTTCCCGAAACATTTAAGTGGTTTTGTAAGGCTTCTGTATGGCTTCCAAGACAAACAAACTTGTTTCACTTTCAAGATGCGTAAGCATTTTATCTGGGCATGGGGACAAGAGTCCCAGTCCTCAGCTGACACTAAAGGTCCCCCAGCCACTGCCCAGGAGCCCCTGGTGAGTTGAGGGACCCTGGGCAATGACTTGAGAGGTGGCCTCAGGGACAAGCCCCTCCTTTCGGTCCCGGGGCAGTGCCTGGGGCTTTGATGGGGGGAGGCACAGAGGCCTGGGGCAGGTGGCATTTAGGTCCCAGGCTGGGTGATCATTTGTGGGGCCTCCCTCAAGAGCTTTGTTGGGCTCTGGGCGGGGGCAGGGGCTTCTGGCCTCTGTACCCTCCCGTGGAGGTGCCATGATCCTGAGGCCGACCAGCTCTGAGCCTTCACTGCCCACTGGGCAAGGCCACTCCCTTGGAACATCTCCCTGCCCCAGATGTAAGCTCACAGGACAGGGACTGACTCAGGCCGGACCCTCACACCAGCCTCTCCGTGGCGAGGAAGCTGAAGCTCGCTGAGTTTAAGCAGCTTGGTCAGTGGGGATCAGTAAGGAGTGGGCCAAGGGCCAGCTCCCATCTCTGGGTCTGTCCTAATTGAAGCTGGGTGGGCTCCAGGCTGCTAGCCATGGAAATCTGGGCGGCGGACCAGGACAGCACAAAGACAAACTCCTGGACACCAACACAATTTCCACATGTGCCTCCTTGTTCCCTCTTCGAAGACTAAGCAGAAAGCTTTACCTTAGTGATTTTTATAATAACCACCGTGTACAGGAGCGATGAACAAACCGTCGCATGCAAAACCGCTCTTTGGCTCTGACGTCACACACATGCACCTGCCCGACTGTCTCCCCACCCACAGCAGGACCCTCAGTGGGGAGAAGCTGGGAGGAGGGCCTCCTGGCCAAGCGCTGATAACGAGCATTTGGACCTTCTATCTATGTGCCCCCCTCCCGCTCACTCCTGCCTTCAGCCCCAGGACCACCTGCAGATGTAGTCTGGAGCCCACTTACATTTGAGACAACACTCCGCCTTCTACGCTCCTGCGGAGGCTCGGCGGGCACGGCTGGCCCTGCGCGCACGTGCATGTGGTGCACACCGGCGAGCGCACGCGGGGTCCCCCGTCCCTGCCGGGAAGCGAACCCACCCCCTCCAAAGGAGCACCTGCCCTGCTTTCCTGGAAAAACGCCCCCTGAATTTTCCTGTTTTCTTTAGGAAGAACATCTAATGAAGTGTTTTTAAAGGAAGATATCACAAAGAACTACTAAGAAAGTCATAAAACTGTTCTGTGAATCCAGGGCAGTTCCCAACCCCCGAGTGGCCTCCCGAACTCGGGATTTCCTTCCTGGCTCTAGGGCCCGCGTGCGGTGCTGAGCCCCATTCCTGCAGCCTCGTCCCGGCTCCGCCCTCCGCCAGCGCGCGACTTTCGTCCCGCCTCCGGCGCGCAGACCCGGGCCGCAGCGCAGCGGGTGCGGAGCGGAGGCAGCGCGGGAGCCGGGGCGCAGGTGAGCGCGCCCGCACGGGGACGGGGACGGGGACCGGGACGCAGGAAAGGGCCGCGAGCCGGGGATGTGGCGGCGGCTCCGGCGGTCCGAGGGCTCAGGGGGCTGGGGACGGAGCGCCTGGACGTCGGGCTGACCCTCACCCGCAGACGTGCGCCCCGAGGGCCCTGCCAGAGTCCGCGGGCCATGGAGCGGCCGCAAAGGGTGCACGCGGCGTGGGGAGAAGGGACAGAGGCCGCAGTTCGCGCCTTTCCGGGGGGCCCACTCTTGAGAGGCAGGGGGTCCCATCTCGGCTCCCGCAGACTCACACTTAGACGTGTGTGCACTCACTTTCGTGGACTCACACACAGGGATAGAACAGAAATGAGCCGCCTGAGACTTCCCCGACCTGATAGGGACACTGCCGTGCAAGCCGGGAGAGGAGCCAGTATCCCCGTGACTTTTTTAGCTGCCCCTTTTCAGGCTTCCCTTCACATTTGGTTTGGCAGCAATCTCTAAATTCGGTGCCGCCCCTGCTGGTTAAAGATCGACAGCGGGGAAAGCCCTTTCCCCGCCTGTGGGTAGAGGAGCCCCAGCCCCTGGGAGGTCTGCTAGTCCCCTGGGATTGTGCCAGTGAGGGTGGGGGGCAGATGTGCTTTTGGCCCCAGGGCCCAGTGGAGGGGGTTCATGGGGCTGATGGTGGAGAAGAGGGTGCTTGGAGTGGGCGCTTGTGCGCCTGCGGGAGGTAGCCAGGCAGAGGGGAGACAGGAAGTGTGTCCAGTCCCAAGGCCTGGAGGACTTCACTGCCCGCCTGGGGACCGCACCCCCACCCCACCCCCAGCAGCAGGGCCCATGACGCAGGTATGCAGCAGCGTCCTGGCTGGGACTCTCCCCTCCCCCTCAGGCTGGGGGTCCAGAGCCCTTGCAGGCTGCAGCTGTGTCCTGGGGTGCCCGGTCACAGCGCTGGTGAGAGGCTGGCCCGCTGAGCCTGGCGCGCAGGGTCATGAACCCCCTGCCGCAGGGCAGAGAGTGGCACCAGCCCCTCTTCGGGGCCGTGGGAGCCAAGGACCCCAAACCACCTGGCCCGCTCTCTCAGGTTTCCCTTTCCCAAACCTGGACACGCACTAGATCATGTCACTGACTCCCAACTGTGGATAGCTCCTGAACCCATGAGTCACCCCTGGTCAGGGACCCACAAATGCCTGCTGTACTGCTCCCATCCCAGTAGGCAGACGCCGGCCCTGGGGTGATCACTGGAGGGAAACCTGCGCTGTCGCGTTGGCTTTGCCTCTGGCTCGTGCCCCGCACTCGGCCCTTCTGCTCCACACCGAGCTTCGTCATCTTGCCTGTCCTTTTCCCTGTCACGTCCTGCTCTCCCTCCCTTCGGTTTTTCTCTCCTTTGCTGTGCTGGTGGCAAGTGAGAGGGTTCGGGCAGGGGGAGGGAAGCCACCACAATTAAAAACTGATTTCGAAAAATGAATCGTCTTCACACACACGTGTATGTCCCCAGTTTTCACGGAACACGTGCTGCAAGTCTGATACTCACATGTAACTGGCCGTCCGTGTTGTGCCTGACAAGCCCAGAGAGGAGCCTGTTGCACCAGAGTGAATTTTCTCCTAGCAAATCTTCTGTAACGACCGAACACCTGGGCTTGGCTGCTCCTGAATCCAACAGGGGACAGGCACAGGGGTTTGGGCCAGCCAGGCGCTCGGGGCAAGGGGACGCTGCCAGCGCTGGGTGGGAAGAGCATGGTTCAGTAGCTGCAGCCACCCGTCAGTGGCCTCCAGGCCCCGGGCACCGATGTCTGGAGGCCCGGCTGGCCTCCCCAGCAGTGAGCTTTGCTGGCCAGGGGTCCAGCTCTTGTGCGGGGTGAGGGCTGTACCCAGAGAGAGCCGGGACTGGCTTCCATTCCTCACGAGACAAATGAACCTGGCAGAGCCAGCGGACCAGGGGGCAGGACTCAGAAATTGCTTTCTGTGGGACGTCTGCTGCCTCTGGCTCTGTGCGCAGAGAGTGGCCACCTGCCACTCATGGTTGAAAGTGCCGAGTCCCTGGAAGCAAATCCTAGCAGGATTCACATGACCTCCAAATCTCCCAGTAAAGATGGGATTCCCCGGAGCTGGGAGTAGGGGTGCCGGGAGAGCTTGAATGGTGCCGTGAACAGTGAGGGGGAACCCTGCCTGGCTCCCTGCCCTGGCCTATGATCTCTGGACTGTTCCAAGGAGGGCAAGCTGAGCCAGGGAATCTCCTCACACATAAGCCTGGGGTTCAGCACTGGCATCCATGCCACTGGCCCAGCTGAGGTCTATGCCCCACTCCAAACAAAGGACCACTAGTCAGGGATAAAAGCCAGGTGAAGGCTAGGACAGCTGTGGGAATCCAGATGGCCTCAAGGAGGCAGGATGTGCAAGAGGACATTGGAAGCATCCCAATCTCTAGTCCAGACTCTCCAACTGTTGCCAGATCCTCCATCTCTAACTCAAGTCCGGATCCCCCCTCTCTAGTCCGGA
>PITA01028077.1:0-19933 GCA_004023965.1 Spilogale gracilis
AGCCAGGTCTGGAGGGAGGGACTCAAAGCTGCCCTTGGAGCCCCCCACTTTCAGAGTTCCCTAGAGTGCCCCGTCTGTCCTGGCCCGCTGTCTCCCTCCCACACACACCTCCACACGTCTGCGTGCTCCCCGGACACACACACACCACACACTCACTCACACATGCACACCCACCACACTGACTCTCACACACACCGCACACTCACACTCCACACACACATGACACACTCACATACACACATACATACACACCGCACTCACACTCTACATACACACATACACACATTCCACACACAGCACACACTCACTCCCACACACTGACTCACACATACACACCACACACTCGTACACAGCATACTCACATACCACACTCACATGGCACACACACTCACACACACACACATACACACTCACACTCCACACACACACTCCACACACACGGCACACACTCACTCCCACACACTGACTCTCACATTCGCACACACACCACACTGACTCACACACACAACACACTCATACACAGCACACTCACACCACACACACCACACAGTTACACTTACATGCACAGACCACATACCACACACACACTCACGTCTAGACACACACACAAATCACACACATACCACACACACACTCGTGTGCTCCACACACATTACACAACACACAGACCACATGGACCACACAGGCGCAGGTGCACATCGACACACTCCCCATATATGCACATCACACACCATATTCACACACCTCATACACATACGCACACCACACTCATGCACCCACTCACCGCCCCAGTGGCGAAGTCTCTCCCAAAATGGTTCAGCAGTTGCTTGTGGCTCTCTCCTTGGGTCCCCACAATGGTCAGCGAGATGGAGTCCATCGTTCCCGACAAGAGGTCGGTCCCCGTGGCCACCTTGACTTTGTAGGTGGCCATGGCTGCTCTTGAGGAAGCAGGAAGGAGGGTTCAAGTCCAGACACTGAGGGGATGCTGCACAGGGGCCAGGCCAGGCAGGGGAAGCCCAACGCAGGGAGATGTGGACGGGGCCAGCCTCCTGAGAGGCAGAGGTGAGGCGTGGACGTCTGGCCCAGGGGCAGCCCAGAGCCTGCAGAGGCTGCTGCCCTTGGCGGGCGGGCCAGGAGCTGAGCAGGCTGGGGTGGGGCGAAGTCAGGCAGGCGAGCTGGCGTCTGGGCCGCCTGCCCTCCAGTAGCCAGCAGGGAGGAACAGCAGACACGGCGCTGGGCTGGCTTCTGAGAGGGTGGATGGAACATGCCTCGGATGAAGGAGGCTTCAGGGTGGGGGAGCCAGTCCAGCCTGACCCCGGGCCCCAGGGAAGTGGGGGGACAGGGCTGGGCGGGGCCCCCAGATCATTATCAGCCTAATAAGTGCCTTCCTTCTGCCCGCCTCCATGGGCTGCAGCACTGGGCACCCCTGCTGAGCCGATCCAGGGGCAGCGGGTCACCCCCCAGTGGGCGGGGGCCAGGGGACAGGCACAGCACGAACACTCTGTCCTGCTGGCCTGCTGCCAGGGCATTCCTCTCTGAGTAGTGGGGCAGACGGTAGGCCCTGCAGGAAGGCTGGTCCATCCTCCTGCCCCTGGGGCCCAAAGCCCTTGAGAGGAAGAGTAGTGGATGCTTCAACTGAACTCAGGATGCTAGGGCTGCAGAGAGGCTCCAGGGAGAGGGGGTCTGGGAGGAGAGAGGGTGTCTGTCTCTTCTTGCAAGGCCTGGATCAGCCAAGCAGAGAGACGGGGCGCATGCAGGAGTAGACAACAATTGCAGTGAAGCTGGGAGCATGAGAAATAAAAGATGTGGCCAAGGACTATGGTATAATCCCAACAAAATTCTACCCAGTACTTAAAAAAAAAAAATCCCTAACCATGATGTGGACTATGTGGATGAATCTCTCAAAGATTATATTGTATGAAAGAAGCCAGACAGAAAACAGGGTATGCTCTATCGTTCCATTGATCTGAAGTTCGAGAACAGACAAAACTAAGCAGTTCTTTTTTTTTTTAAGATTTTATTTATTTGACAGAGAGAGATCACAAGTAGGCAGAGAGGCAGGCAGAGAAAGGAGGAGGAAGCAGGCTCCCTGATGAGCAGAGAGCCCAATGCGGGGCCTCGATCCCAGGACCCTGAGACCATGACCTGAGCCGAAGGCAGAGGCTTTAACCCACTCAGCCACCCAGGTGCCCAAAACTAAGCAGTTCTTAAGAAAAGTTGGAAGAGTGGGTAGCTCGGCAATGGGGGGCTGAGGAGCACCTGCGGGGGTGGGGTGCATGGAGAGCTAGAACCTTCTGTGTCTTGATCTGGGTAGCACAAAAGGGACTTGATGCATTTTACTCTGTGATATCCCTCAATTTTACAAAGTTCTCATCCTCACCCCACCCCACCCCAAAAAACAATGAAGCTAGGAAGAGGATGGGGATCAAGGTTGGGCTCCAATAGAATTGGGCCTGTCCTGAACCAAATCATTTGTTCCTTCCTGCCTTTATCTTCAGGAGATGTTTGGGGAGCACACATGTTTCAGGCACTGTTCTAGGCTCTGCAGATGCGGAGAAGAAATGAAATCCTCACAGAGCTTACTGAAGCGGGGAGAGAAGGAAACAATCCTTCTATTGTCAGTTTGGATATTACGCTCTGCAGAAAATCTGGAGCGGGAAGGTAGTTGGGACTGGGGGCTCGTTTTCAGGAGTCATGCAGACTGTTTGGGGCCAGGCACGGAGATAGAACTGACTTTAGGAAGCTGTTGGGACCGCGTGTAGATTAGGAGAGAGGGTGGGAGTTCAACTCTCAGGGAGAGTGAGGGGAGAGTCACACTCCCACCCACTCCGCTCAGACTTGCCCTCTTTGCTTCTGCCTCCCAGGAGCAGCTCCCGCCAACCAGGAAGCTCCAGCCCAGGTTCCCTCTGAGGTGTCGCCCTTCTGTCACCATTGAGGAAAGGTCACACAATGCCCAGGACCAAGTTAGGGCCAAAGAGGACTGGGATTCTGAGATGGAGAGAAGATTCCAGTAGGTTCCAGATTGGGTGAGGAATGGAGAGGAGGTTGTGATTTAGGTTGAACTTAGGTATAGGGCTGTGGTGGGAAGTAGGAAGTGAAATGACCTTTTTAAGACCCAAATGTGCTCCTGCCACCCCCACCCCATCCAACCCCAGCTCAGGCTTGGCAGTTGCTTCTTCTGACCTTCTGGATAATGAAATCATCCATTCACGTAACTCCTGTGGCCTGTCTCCTAGGACTTGTCCCAAAGCAAATCACTGCCCTTCCTCCTGGAGCTTACATTCTAGTGGAGGAGGCAGACAACATAGCCTGCTAATGAAGTAAATACAATATTATGTTGGTGATCAAGTCCTGAAGAGAAACAGGGAAGGAAATTATAAGGTATAAGGGAGCAAACTTTAGATAGAGAGTGGTCAGGGAAGCACCCTTTTGACAAGGGGACTTTTGAATAAAGGCATGAAGGAAGTGAGGTCAATCCCATTCCAACCACAGGACCTTTGCACATGCTGTCCCACTCTACCTCTTGGACCAGGTTAAGTTTCCGTCCGATCTTAGCTTGATAAGGGCTTTATCAAGGAAAGCCAGATTTCACTATTAATGGCTCTACGGCACCACAGCTAACATCTTTTATTGCTGCCCATCTTCCCCGCTGGGTTGGACTGTCCTTCATTTGGTTGGGTTTTCTCCCCACCTCCTGGCCTAGTACCTGGCACCTGGGAGACTCTTGAAACGTGATTCTTAATGGTCAGGTGGGCTGGTGTGATGAGGACAAGGCCAGGGCTGGGAAGCGCATCTGGGTTGGGGCTGGATTAGGGGGAGAATTGGAGAGGAGAGCTAGATTAGAGTAAGCACCAGGTAGGGTGAAGGGTATGTAGTGATGTGGGGGAGAGAAACAGGTTAAGGGGATGAGGGCAGGATAGGGGAGAAGGCTGGGAATAGTCATGCCTGTGTATGACTGTTGGTGACCAGGCAGGGCTGTCTCATCTTTGTGGCACAGTGCTGCCCTGGGCTGCAGACCTGGAGCCGTCAGGCAGGTCAGGCCTGCCCTCCTGGGCTCTGCTCAGCCACCCAGATGACTCCTGGGGGATGCTAGGAACCTGATGGTGCAAATTTGCATCATAAGATGCAAATTCCATGCAAGCTTTCCCAGCCTGAGACCTTGCAGCCACTCCCCCTTCCTTGAGACTGTGCCCCCAGGGGGCTGCTAATCTGGAAGCAGGGCGGGGTGGCTTGGGGTTTGAAGCTCAGGGTTTGGGAAGTGGCATTTCCAGGTCCTCTGGGACACAGAGTCTCTGGCAGTGGGGGTGAAAGTCCCCTCCTGAACCTACTAATCCAGTGGTGAAATCACACAGTGGGGTGTGGGGAGGAGGCAGGGGGTCTGCAAGGTAAAGCGAAAGGGGAATTTGGGGGAGCAGGGCAGGGAGGAGCTGAGGGTGTAAAAGTGTCTGGGTGTCACCCCAAGTGGTATGGTTCTACCTGGACCCCCCCAAAAGCTATCTCCTCAAATCATAACCCTCAGTCAATGGGTCTCCCTTCAGCCAATCCGTCTGTCCCCCAAAAGCAGGAGTGAGTAGTGGTCCTGGTTTTGATCAGGGCAAGGGTCTGGAGTGGCAATTAGGTCCCTGAAGGAAACGGATGGAGATGAGGCCAGGATGCGGCTGGTACTGTGGATGGGATTGGGCATGAGAATGAAGATGGGGCGCTCCCCACTTATGGCCCAAACGTGGATGCGTGCCTCTGGGTAGGTGCTCACTGGGCTGAAAAACTGGTTCTCCTGGACTGGGGTGGACCAGAGAGCAGGGGAGGTCCCTGGGAAGGATGCGAGCTCCCAGGCTTGGCTCACAGTGGCCACCCACACAGGAAGCTGAGTCCTCGCTGCTGGGGCACCCCTGCTTGCCCCACCCCCAGGACACAGAAAAAATCAAATGGGGTCACTCTTCTGCTTAAAACTCACCAGTGCAAACAAAAACAAAAACAAATACAAAAAAAAAAAAACACCTCACCAGTGCATAACACGGCGTTACTCTTAGAAGCAAATCCGAGGACACAGTGTGGACGTCAAAAGTATGCATGACCATCTTCCGTCCACCCCTCTGTCACCTTATCCCAGCAACTCTGGCCCTCTCTCTGTTCTCGAGCACGTGGTTTGTAATACCTTCCCCCCCCTCAGCAGCCCCTCCCCACCTCTCCACCGAGCCTTTTCTACTGGTTCATTCTGATCCAGGTCTCAACTAGCCGGTGCCTCCTCCCAGTGGCCTTCCCTGACTACTGGAACTCAATGTCATCCCACCCCAGTCCTGCTAACACACCGCGCCCTTATGTCTCCCAGCCCCACCTGCAGCCTCTGAAAGGATTTATTTGTCCATGATTTATTTGTCCGTGTGCTTGCTCTCTGTCTCCCCAGAAGCCTTGAGGCAAGCTGATCCTAGAATTCCTACAACGAAGGGACTTTCCAGGTCTTCTTGTCCCTCCCATTTATCTGACACATTGGGGCCACTGAGGCTGAGACACTTGCTCAACACCAGCTAGGAAAAGAGGTGCTGTGTTTCCCACTCTCCTACTCACCTTCCTGACCAGAAAGCACACAGGGGTCCAGAGTATGGGCTGGAGGGAACCCCCGATCGGATAGGGCTCTCGAGCTCTCTGTGCAGTGGATGTGTCTCCCTAGTAAATCTCCCTCCAAGCTGGCCAAGTCCAGCAATCCACCCCCATCCCTCCCTCTCCGGCTTGGGGCATTTTTAGCATGGCTAACTTCCGTAGCAGCGGAGGAGTGTCAGGAGGGACAGACATGTCCATGTGTGTGTGAGTGAGAGTGTGTGTGTGTGTGTGTGTGTGTGTTCCATATCCCGGTCCTGCTGTTCTAAGTCAGACCTCAGGTCTAAGGGGCCACACCGTCCAGCCTCTGCCACAATCCTGGCCACATAGGGGTGCCTCTGTAGTTCTTAGTCCTTCGATCTTGTTCTTCTTTTTTTTTCTTTTTTAGGTTTTATTTATTTATTTGAGGGGGGCAGGGCAGAGGTAGAGGGAGAAGCAGGCTCCCACCTGAACAGGGAACCCCACACCAGGCTTGATCCCAGGACCCCGGGATCATTCCCTGAGCCAAAGGCAAATGCTTAACCCACTGAGCCACCCACGTGCCCCTCTTTGATCTTGTTCTAAGGTGCACCCAATGTGGGGATTTGGCTAAACTCTCAGGAAGGGAGCTGCAGGTGAGACAGATGTGCCCTGCTCCTGGCACGGGGCTGCTCCTCCCTGAGGATCACAGGTGCAGAGAGTGGAAAGCCCACCTGCAGCATGACTTGAGACTGTCCTTTCCCATCCCAGCCCTTGTCCCCTCATCCCCTCTCCCCCGAGGCAGCAGAAGGGGTTGACGTGGGGGGGGGGGGAGTGGGCAGAGTCATTGTCTGGGTCTGTAGGGCTGTGGTTTCTCTAGGGTTTGACACTGCAGGGGTGGAGAGTGACGATTCAGGAGAGGCAGTTCCTCCCTGGGTTCTCGTGGAGCTGACCTAGGTCGGACAACACCTCCCAGCATCCTCAACCCTGGTGGCCAAGGTCAAGGCAGCTGGGGGATCCCTACCAAATGGGGGAAGGAGCCATGCGGTGGTCGGTCGGGAGAGGGCCTGGGAGAATCCACAGCTGAGCAAAGCCCTCGCCCAGGGGCTCCCTGCATGGGTCATCAGTTACCGCAACAGGAAAGCGGTGGGATTGATTCCCCTGCCACCAGCGCTAGAGGGATGACAGACCAGTTCCCAGGTCACCGGCTGAAGACACAGCAACTCTGGCTGGAGAGAGGCCATGACCAGGGTTCATCAGGCACAGAATTTGACTCTGGAGGCAGAGGAGGGAAAGGGTCCAGATCTGAAGTCACAGGAAACAGGAAACAGGGAAGGGAAGTGGAGAGAGAAGGCACGCATGACTGAGCTGAGAACCACACAGATCTCTTATTTCTTTTTTTGTTTGTTTTTTAATATTTTATTTACTTGAGAGAGATAGAAAGAGCAAGTGAGGGAGCACAGCATCGGTGAGAGGCAGAGGGAGAAGGAGGCTACCCGCCAAGCAAGAAACCCAATGTAGGGCTCGATCCCAGGACGCTGAGATCATGACCTGAGCTGACGGAGATGCTTCACTGACTGAGCCCCCCAGGTGCCCCCAGATCTCTATTACTAAAGGTTTCAAGGCTACAAGGGAGAGCATCAGACTCCCAGATCATGATCTGCATCAGTAATCCTGCAATAATGACAAACCATCCCAAAGTCTCAGTATTGGGACCCACGAAAGTGTCTTTCTTGCTCAGCTCCTTGTCCAGCCCAGGTCAGCACGGAGCTCTGTCCTGGTCCCTCCGAGACAGGAACGGATGCCTATGCCATTTCCATGTAGGCCTCTAGAACATCAGAAGCAGAGAGGCAGGAAGTCTAGAGGGGCTCGCACCAGCGACTAAGCGCCCCAGGGGGGAGAGGACCCGCATCCCACATCCTTTCTACATGGAGCTCGCTGGCCTGAGCTCATCCTGCCTCCACCCAACCACCAGATGCCCGGAGACTGTCTTCCTTGCGTCCAGAAGAGTAAGCTCTTGTCTGGTTTCTCCCCTGACTTCCTGATGACTGATACACTCTGGGATGTGAAGGCAGGAAGCCTGGGCCTGGCTAGGCAGGGAGTTAAGCTGGGAGGCTCCCTGTCTCCAGAGAAGATGATGGGAGGACAGGCTACTGCACCCTCCTTCTCCCTTCCCTTGCCACCCAACTCCCAACACACACGCCAAACCAAAAATGAAATGGTAGCCAAATAAGTTGGACTTTATTAAAGTCATTGGGCTCAAGGACAGGAAAACAGGAGGGAGGGGACAGGACAAGTGCTGGGGAGGGTCCCCACACACACCCAGGCTCCCTGGCCTGCAGTTAGATGTCCATGGAAGCTGAGCTCTAATCCTAACCCTCCTCTTAAAGGCACCGACGTCAGCGGGGACCCCAGAGCAGACCCAGGCCACACAATTTTCTTGCCTATTTTCCAGACTCTTCCAGAGAGGGAAGTTAGACTGGTTGGACCCAAGTTTTGAGGAAAGTGGGGGGGGGGAGCGACAAGGTGAGAGGAAGAGTTTGGGAACAGGGGAAGATGGGAGAGGGGAGCTCAGGGTCCCTGTGGGGTTCCCAATGGGAGGAGGTAGGTTTTCACATGAGAAGTTAGAAGCCTGCCCCAAGTAGAGCAAGGGGTGACGGGGTTCCTTCCTCTTGAAAGACCTGCTGTGCGTTTCACATTAGGCAGCGGCTTCTCACTCTGGATGCTGCCGTATCTGCCCTCACTGCTCAGGGCCACCCTGAGTGGAAAAGCCTCCACGTGCGGAGAAGGCTCCGGCTGAGCGGGTACAGCGAGGACCTGGCAAGCTGGCCCTCCTCCTGTCCTCATGCTGGAGCCTTTGTTCTAGAGCAGTAAGAAGAGGGGGTCAAATGGAGACACTGTTCTCAATGAGGGGAGGGTCCAGGTAGGCATAGGGCAGCTCCAGCCTCTGGTTCCGCTCCCGGATCTCCCGTGAAATCTGGGCCAGGCGGTTCTGGAAGGCAGTGATGCTCCGCCGAGGAGCCTCTTCCGTGAAGTGCTCGTCTGGGTAGGTGCCCAGGGGCCGCTGGGAGAAAACCAGGTGGCAGTCAAGGACGATGTTGGGGTTGAGATGAAGAAGAGTGAAGGACTACGTTTGCCAACAGACAGGGTAGCTCCAAAGGCTTGACCCAGGACAGCTACTGCAAACTCAAACCCTCCAAAGCACGATTCCCCATTCCAGAGAGCTGCACAGAGCAGAACCTAACACCCTACAACCCCAGGGGTGCCTGCTGGGGCTGGAATGGTTAGCCCAAGGCTAGTGCTCCCTCTGCTGGTAGCCATCTGTCTGATACTCCCGCTCAGAGACCATTTCTGCACCTGAAAGTGAATGCGTTAGACCAGAACATCTTTAAAGGTCCCTTCCAGAGGCGCCTGGGTGGCTCAGTCTTTAAGCGTCTGCCTTCAGCTCAGTTCATGATTCCGGGGTCCTGGGATCGAGCCTCACATCGGGTTTCCTGCTCCAGGAGAAGCCTACTTCTCCTTCTCCCTCTCCTTCTCCCTCTTCCTCTCCTACTCCCCCTGCTTCTATTCTCTCTCTCTCTCTCTCTCTCTCTCTCTCTCTCTCTCTCTCAAATAAATAAATAAAATCTTTTTTAAAAAGTCCCTTCCAAGGCCTAGTCTGCTGCTCTGTGAACTAAAGGAGTACAAGCATGTTCATAACACAAATCAAGCCAACATGTTACAAAATCAACATAAACATGCTCCAGCAAATAGGACCCAGGATACACCTGTCACCCCACCATTTCACAAAATCCCATCTCTGAAGACAACAACTAGTTCTGAAGGCATCTTGCCAGTCCACCCAACACCATCACCACACACAGGCTCACTTTACACAATCAGCAAGCATTTCAGTGAGCCTCTAAGCGACACCGTCCTGTGGCAGTGCAGGACGGCCCCTCTCTCTGTGATCAGCCCACAGAAGCAACTCAGCTCCGGAGGCCTCTCCTCCCAACCAGCCTGTGCCCCTCGTCCAGGATAACCTGCCTACAATCTAACTGTTGCCGATAATACTGACATTTAAAAATTCTTGGTCTTGCACCTGGGTGACTCAGTCAGTTAAAGTGTCCAGCTCTTGGTTTCAGCTCAGATCATGATCTGGGGGTCATGAGTTCAAGTCCTCCATGGGGCTCTCTGCTGAGCGGGGAGCCTGCTTCTCCCTCTTTGACTCCCCTTGCCTGTATGCTCTCTCCCTCTCTCTCTCTTTCTCTAACAAATAAATAAAATCTTTAAACATAAAACATGGTATGGGAGTTTCATTTTACACTGAGTTTTCATTAGTAATGACTGTCCACACTTAGCAAACTCTTCTTTCACATATCGAGATGATTATATGGTGTTACTTTATTGATGTAATAAATTACATTGTTAGATTTCATCAGGGTGAACTGACCTCTCATTCCTCTCATTCCTAGAATAAACTAGACCTCAGTGCCACATATTATTGTTTTACTGTCTAGTATTGTCCTTCACTGGTTAATGATGTATTTTTAAGATCGTTGTAGCTAAGTGGAACATGTTTATAATTTCCTTTTCTTAATTACAGCTAATACGTTACAAGCCCTTGGCATGGGCTATCATGACAGCACAACAATCCTGTAAGACAGGTGTTCTTATCATTTCCACCTCACAGATAAAGAAACTGAAGCCTGGAGAGGCCCGATTACACATCCAGGGTCACACTGGGCGAAGCGTGGATCTGGGATTGGAACTTTCTACCAGAGACCTGCTTCCCTTCTTAACAGCATCACCTTGGCTAGGGGCTGGTATCAAGGTTCCCAGTAACATGATTTGGGAAGCATTCACTTTTTTTCTATACTTTTGAGCAGTTTGAGTGATTTAGGAATGACTTGGTCCTTGAAGGTTTAGTAGAATCTCTCTTTGCAAGGAGGGGGGATAAGATCTTTTACACCCTCTTCCATTTATGTGTGGTTTTCATCTCTTCTGGTGTCAATTTTTCTTTATTGTTTTCCTAGAAAAATCATCTCTTTCACCTCGATTTCCAAATGTGTTTGCACAAAACTGCAAGTCATGCTTTCTTGTAATTTCTTCAACCTTCTCAATTATTGGCTGTTTGCCTTTCCACTCTTACCAAATGTTGTCTATTGATGTTCTCTCATCTCTCTTAATTGGGATTGTCTCTGGTTTATTTATTTTATTGGTCTTTTCAAAGAATCAGTTTTATGTCTTATTTACTAGATTGACAGCTAATTTTTAAAACTATAGTGTAGCTGTCCAAAAAGCAGAACACAGGAACACCACAGGTTGGGTTCAAAGCATAGTAGCTCTGTGACCTTGGGCAACTTGCTTAGTGTCTCTGAGCCAACTTGCTTAGTTTTCTCCCTTGTAAAATGCAAATGCCATTTGGGCTGCCTGGCCAGTTCCATTGGTGGAATATGTGACTTAATCTCAGGGTTGTGAGTTCGAGAGCCCCACGTTGGGAGGTAGAGGTTACTTAAAAATTAAAAAAAAAAAAATCTTAGGGTGCCAGGGTGGCTCAGCAGGTTAAAGCCTCTATCTTTGTCTCAGGCCATGATCTCAGGGTCCTGGGATCAAGGCCCCTGTCCAGCTCTCTGCTCAGCAGGGAGCCTGTTTCCTCTGTTCTCTCTGCCTGCCTCTCTGCCTACTTGTGATCTCTGTCAAATGGATAAATAAAATCTTTAAAAGAAAAATCTTAAAAAAAAATAGAAGTAACATCTATTGAACACTTATATGCCAGGCATTGTATTAAGCATTTTATTTTTTCTTAAAGATTTTATTTATTTATTTGACAGAGAGAAACACAGCCAGAGAGGGAACACAAGCAGAGGGACCCAGAGGGGGAGAAGCAGACTTCCCACTGAGCAGAAAGCCCAATGTGGGGCTCAATCCCAGGTCTCCAGGGTCATGACCTGAAGGCAGTCGCTTAACCAACTGAGCCACCCAGGTGCCCTGTATTAAGCATTTTAAATAAAGCTCCCTACTTACTTTGTATTTTTAAATAACACACATAAGGTATCTAATTTAATGACTGAGACATGTTTGATCCCCCAAGAAGCAATAGCTACTGTTATTATTGTTGTTGTAATTTTCTAGGTTAGACCCCCCCCGCCACTGGCTTCTAGGAGGGAGCCCTCCACCCTCATCCTCTTTTTTTTTTAAAGATTATTTATTTATTTATTTGACAGAGAGAAACAAGGCAAGAGAGGGAACAGAAGCAGGGGGAGTGAGAGAGGGAGAAAGAGGCCTCCCAACGAGCAAGGAGCCCCATGTGGAGCTCGATCCTGATCCCGGGTCTCTGGGATCACAACCGAGCCGAAGGCAGATGTCCAACAACTGAGCCCCCCAGGCACCCCCACCCTCATCCTCTTGCCTATGATGCTTTACCACTATGATACTACGATTTACAGTAAGAAATATACATTTGGACTTTTTCCCATTCCTGGCACACAGCTCCTAAAACCCTTATAATTTTTTTAAGTGTTAGAGTATTACAGGCTTCTTGTTATCATAAGGCCCTTTCAACCACACCTGAGTTTACAGTTCATGTGGTGATTTCTGGAAAGCCAACCATGTGATTAGAGGGTTGAAACTTTCATTTCCAGCCCCCAGGAGGAGGAGAGAGGGGCTAGAGGTTGGCTTAATCCTCAGAAGCCAGTGATTCAATCAGTCGCACCTAGCTAATAATGGGACAAAACCCCATCCGCAGGAGTTTGGGGAAGCTTCCAGACTGGTGAACACATGGAGGAATGGGGAGGGCGAGGCAGCCAGAGAAGGTAAGTCAACCCTGCACCCACTCCCACACACCTCACCCAGTGCATCTCTGGCTGTTCTGGAGTTATGTCCTTTTATAATAAACCAGGAATCTAATGCATAAACAGTTTTCCCTGAGTTCTGTGAGCTGGTAGAGCAAATGACCAAACCTGGGGTAGGGGTTGTAGAAACCTCTGATTTTTAGCTGGTGGGGCAGAAGCACCTGGGCTTGTGGTTGGCCATAGGGAGGGGGCAGTCTGTGGGCTGAGTCTGAGTCCATGAGACCTGCCCCTATCTGCAAGAAGAGTGTCAGAATGGCGTTAAATTATCTGACACCCCATTGGTCCCACACACATTCAGTGGCTAGAAGTACTGAGTGAAAGTACTGGGAATAGTAACAGAGTATTCTCTGTTGTGAGTAAACAAAACAAAACAAAACCTAGAGTGTTTTCCTTTATAATGAAAACAAACAAACACACAAAACCAAAAACAAAACAAAAAACCCAAACATCTCCAAGTCCTTGGAAAATGGGACTAGAAAGGAGCAGGATCCAGAGAGGAGTTCCTGGCATTCCCAGGCCATGAGATGGTAATTAAAACTTGTTAGGAAGATAACACACATCTGCACCAAACAGAGTCAAGCATGAGAAATGACATTCCTGTGACGTCAGAGGGCTTGTGAACAAGACCAGGAGGGCAGAGGCAGGATGGATGACCCCGTGTATGAATGGAAATATTAGTAATTGGCGATCAAGGGGCTGTTCCCCTGACCAAACTGACTGGACAGCTGCCTTGACTGTTCCTGCCTAGAACTGCCCATCTCAACCATCCACACAGCCACAGAGGCACCCTTGCTAAAACACAGATTCAGCCATGTCACCCCAGGGGCTTAAAGCTCTTCAGCGGTTCCCCATCCTCCGCAGAATGAACACTGTACCCACACCAAACCATTTGCAATCCTACCAATAATTCAACAGACTCACCTTCACTTCGTTTCACTTAGTTGTGTCCTTCTTCCTGCCTAGAAACTAACCCTGCCTTTCCCATGTCTGCTGAGCTCCTACTAATACTGCAAGTTTCAGCTTTGATGTCACTTCCTCCAAGAAGCCTTCCTAGGTTTGCCCAGATTCAGTAAGGTTCTATAAGTCCCCATTCTCACCTCTATTACTAGACTAAGCTCATGAGGATAGGGATCCTATCTTCCCACCAATGTCTGACACATTGCAAATGCTTATGAAATATGAGTTCATACACAAATGATTCCTACAACACTGTGATACCCTTTCACATGTCCCTGTGTGTCTCCTCAACTAGACCATAGGATTCTTGAAGGCAAGAAGGTCTCATTCAGCTTTATATGTCTGGTTCCCAGTGCCATCTTGACAGGTGGGAAGTATCCAAAACCAAACAATGTGTAGATGAATGGATGAGTAGTTAATGGATGAATGGTTGGTGGATGAAGAAGTAGATGGATGGATGGATGGATGGACAGGATAGTGGGTGGGTAGGTGGATGGATCATCGGATGGATAGACAGATGGGTGGATGGGTGGGTAGATGGATGGATGGATGAATGGATAGATGGATGGGTGGGTGGGTGGATGGAATAGATGGGCGGATGGATGGACAGACAGATGGGTGGGTGGCTTGGTAAACTGGTGAATTTGATAGACATTGTGCCCCAGCCACTAAACTGATATGTGTTTCAATGTATGTTTTGAGAATCAACTATCATTTCCTAAAGAAACCGAGGAACCCCAGACAAGCTCAGTAGTGAGCACAAATGGCAGCACTCAGTCCCTAAGCCCTGGGACAGCCACCACCTGGGACAGCTACCACCACGGCCACTTCCAGGCCTGTACACCCCCACCCATACCCCACACCCCATACATACCTGGTCTTTGGGTTCCTGGCTGACCAACCAGAAGAGGAGAAGGTTGTTGCAGGTGACATTCACTTCTGGGAGGGTGTCTAGGTAACTCTTCAGGGTGGCGGTCCCCTTGGTCTGGGGTGGGGGCTGCCTCATGGATGACGGGGTATTGGGCATCCAGGCCCCAAAATCATGCTGTAGAGACCCCGCCCCAGTTGAGTCAGCTGGTGGGAGGGGGAGAACAAGCTCCCTCATCATCCCCGATCCTGCCCCTACCATCCCAGATCTCTAGTTGAGAAATGAAGGGATGGTGGAAAGGGAAGAGAGGGGGAGTATAGGGTAGAAGGTTCCAGAAGTGGGGTAGGAGGCTCACCCCTTGTCATTCCCCACTCAGTGTTCCAGGACTAGGTGGAGTGAATCACCAAGGAAGGAGCAGAACCCAAAGAGGGCCCTAGCCCAAGGGCGGGCATGCCACCCAACACAGCCTGATACCCCACTTGGCTGTGTCCTCACCAAGACAGGCCCTATAGTATTTCCTCCCTACAAAACACTAGCTGGAGTCACCATTACAACCCCAAACCCCACTCCACCCCAGTCCTCACCCAACCCCGGTCCTTCACTCCTTCACCACCCAGCACCTCCCAACCTCAGCCCCAGTCATAAACCCACCCCAACTCTGATCCACCCATGCTCTCAACACCAACTCTGGCCTCATGTCCAGTGCTGAGCCCAAACTCACCTATCCCAGTGCCCCCAGGCCTGCCCCGTGCCACCTCACCTGCCCACTGTTGACAGCGGCGTGCTGGGCGGAGCAGTTGAAGATGATTGCAGTGAGGAACTTCACCAGCTCTCCCGGAGTGCACAGTCTGCGTGGGAAGCCTGGGTGTGGGAGGAAGGGAAAAGGGTGTGGAGGGAGGGGATCGGATTCCTAGGGGCAGCTTGGGGCTGGGGCTCACCACAAGGGGAGAGCGAGGACGTGAGGACGAGAGGACTGAGCATTTGGCCACCACTATCTTTTGACTAAGATTAGGGCTGGCCTGAGGTTAGCGTTGGTCATCACCAAGGTTTGTGGTCTCTGAAGGGGGTCAGGATAGGAGCTGGCTGCTGGGATCGGACCAGAAAATGCCCAGCCAGCAGAACTCACAAGGGGAGAGCCAAGTTCAAGATGACAGCCAAGCTGGCTCTTCTCCCCACTTCTATCTGCAGCCCTTGATAGCACTTAATGATTTCTTAGGATTTATTTATTTGTTTGAGAGGATGAGAATGGGGGTAGGGGCAGAGGGAGTGGGAGAGAGAGAATCTTCCCACCTAACGTGGAGCCTGATGTGGGGCTCAATCCCAGGAACCCCAAGATCATGACCTGAGCTGAAACCAAGAGTCAGATGACCAACAGACTGAGCCACCAGGCAGCCCAGCACTTGATGATTTAATTCTACCAAGTTCACCAAGATTTGTCCAAGCATCCAATGGCAGAACCTCAACAGCTGGGCTTAGTGACAAAGGCAGGTGACCAGAGTGTGTTACTCATTAAGTTCACAGTGATGGAAGCAAAAGGGGGCTCTAAGACCATGGCTCAGCTCTCCAAGGAGAGCACAGGTGGGGCAGAAACAGACACTGGGGCTGAGGCCCTTAGGGGAGACTTCCCTGCAGGAAGCCAAGGATGGGTTGAGCTCTGAATGGGAAAAAGATGACAGAGGATGAAGGCATTTTCAGGCTCAGCCCTGAGTCCTCTCCTCTCTACATCACTCTTGTCCAAATCAATGGCTTTAATTGCTTCCCATGGGCCAATGACTCCCAAATTCACACCTCCCGCTCTGCCTGGCCCCTGAATTCTAGATGCATCGTGGGCATAACTCTGCGGTGCCCCCTGACGCTCCAAGATGGGTGTCTGTGTGGCCTCTCAGAGATCACCCCTGCAAACCCAGATGCTTGGCCCCCTCCCCCACACACTCCCCAGACCTGTCCCTCTCACCACGGTCCCATTCAGTCGCTTTATCCAATCAATCAAACCACAGTCTGTGCATCTTTCCTCTTTCTGTCTCGTGCCATGCATATCAGCAAATATTTCCAGAAGCCAATCCTGCCTCCCCACCTCCCAGTCTCCATCTTGTCACTCCTGCATGAACCCTACCTGTTTCCACTCTTGCCCCTGCCAGCCAGAGTGACTGATCCTTTAGAATCATACATCTGATTATGTCACCTCCTTGCTAAAACCAGTCATCTGCAGAACTAGCTCTCTCACTTCCTTCAGCTTTCTACTCAAACGTCACCTCCTCCAAGAGGCCTTCCCGAACCACCTAGCCAAAATAACTCCCTCTACCTCAATGTGCTGTTTCCTTTTCCTGAGTGTTCCTAGCCCACCCTCCTGACATATTTATCTGGTGATTCTCTGAATGTCCCCGCTAGAATGGGAAGCTCTGTGAAGGCCAGGAGTTTCGTGTGTTGTGCTCACTGCTGAACCCCAGCTGCTGGAACAATACTTAATATTGAGAGACCAGTAATTATTGGTTGACTGGAGTGAATGTCTAAGAAGGTAAGAAGGCAGAGCCAGAAGGAATGAGGCATCAGCAAGGCTGACGGACAGGGAGGATCCTTACTGGAGGTGAGGCTGCCATATGGGACAGGCCACGTAGTTTCTGGGCACAATTTCAGAGAATTGTCAGGGCAGTGGCCCCACAGACCTGACGGGCAGGCAGCAAGAGGCTGGGAACTGTGAGTCCTATAGAGAAGCAGCTGCCACACTGTGGGGACCGGGATGGAGTGGTGACAGTGGAGCATGAGGGCAACAAGAGGAATTGGTCACCCAACTGGATTTAGGCAAACAGGAAGACATAGTAGGAGCCAAAGATGTTTTCAGAGTTTGCAGTCAGGGTGCAGAGAGCTGGGGGAAGGACCGGGAGTCTGACTGGGAGTCTGGGGGAATTTTCTGGATGTTCCCTTTGGGTAGATAGTCTAACCTGGAAGGGCTGAGATTAAAAGTCAGGCCCCTCTGTGGGAATTTTTCTCTAGCTCCTGTCACTAATTTGTTCCCCGTGAAATAAGGAAGCAAAAATCACACTGATTGAAGTTAATTAATGAGTGTGCCTTGCCTTAAACCAGGAATCTGTGATAAGCTTGTGAGTGTTGGTCCATTTGAAGAATGCTCTGATGTACTGAGTCAGAGACAAGTTGAATAAAGTAAGATAGGAGAGTCAGCCAACAGTAATTAGACACCCCCCCCCAACCCCACCCCGCTGCCCCAGGTCTTTAATAAGAAACAGCCCAACAGGAAAAAAAAAATTGTCCTGGGAGGAGGAAGCAGTCAGGATTAGGTCAGCCCAGGATTAACAGTGGGCTTACAAAGCAGGAGGAGGGTCATCCTTTAAAGATCCAAAAGAGGGGTGCCTGTTGGTTAAGCGTCTGCCTCTGGCTCAGGTCAGGATCTCAGGGTTCTGGGATGGAGCCCCTGCGTGGGGATTCCTGCTCAATAGGGTGTCTGTTTCTCCCTCTATGTGTCCATATTAGAGTTTATTGTCGATTTCTCGAGTGTGATGACGGTATTATGGTTGTGTAGAAATGTGTTTGTGGTTTTTTTTTTGAGTTGCATATTGATTGGGAGTAAAATATAAAATAGGTGTAATTTTAAAAACTTTAGTAATAAATAAAAGCAACAGATTCATCAAATGAGTGCTTATTGAATCTGGGCGGTAGGTGAATGGGTGTTCCTTACGCTATACTCTGTACTTTATGTTTAAAATGTGTTGTTTTAAAGAAAAAAAAGTCTCAGAACCTGTAGCTGGTAGTTTTTGTGTGCTGGTCTCAAGGGTGACAATGAGACAGCAGCGAAAATGGAAAGTTCATCAGGGAATGGGGGGCAGGGAGATTTCCAAGTCTGGAATCAACTGCAGAGAATCGGGAGAAGGGATCGCTCCTTTTAGGGAGGGTGGAGAGGAGACATAGGTTAAGTCAGGACAAGCCAACGGCTGGGATAGGGCCACAGCAGACACCCTAGAGGAAGGGGGAGGCTCAGAGGACATTTTCTCTCTGGGGCTAAGGGAAGACTTTAAGGAAGCGAGGGTGGTCTGCTGAGGTTAAGCAAAGGAGGCGGAAGAGGGGGACACTGGTATTGGTGGGTCTCAAAAGCCTGTCTGGCAGTGTCAGAAGAAGGGGGGATGTTGGTGCCCGGTGTCAGGTGTTAATAAGGAAGAACCAGGCAGCAGCAAGAACACATCACTCCATAAGGCCAAAAGAAGTGAAAGAGGTTGGTGGCTAGAGGGGCCACCTGGTGGGACAAGCATGAGGAAGTATGAGAGAAGGTTCCAGAACGCCCAACCTTTGATGCTGGAGACAGCTCCTACCACGTGATGGGACACATCCACTGAGTTCCGCAAGCAGCAGTGAATGGACAGGCTTAAGTAAAAGTCGAGGAAGAACCAGAGGGTCAAGTGTAGTGGCCACGAGCAAGGACTTTGGAGAACATGAGAGTGGGTTCTGGACCCCATCTCTGCCCCTATCTGCAAAGCCTTCTCTATGCCTATTCCTCATCTGTTCAGCTGGGCTAATAATAGGATTCACTTCAAAGGCTTGTCCCTAAGTAAGAACTAACAGTTGAGGCCAGAGGGAACACCAGGTCATGGGGAGCTCGAGGTTGGGGGATGGGATACCTGAGCTTTCCCGGCCCAGGAACGCCTGAGCAAAAATTTCGCCCACCCAGGCCTGCAGCTCAGAGTCTTGTCGCACAGACGCATTGCTGGGATAATAGTAGCCCACGATTTCTGCGACAAAGCTGCAGGAAAGAGAGGCTCGTGTCATGGGGAGACCTTGGGCTAGGGCCTGGCCAGAAATCCAAGACCCGGTGCCACTAAGGCTGGGGAAAGCCAGACAGCAGGTGTCCACCAAGAGCCCACCACGGTCCAGTGGGAACTCTCAATCCAGAGGGAACCCAAGGGCCCAGGTTTGTGGACTCCTGAGTCATGGGTGCTCTGGGCCTCCTTCCCAGGGGTCTGGGGTGGGCAGTGCACTGAGGAGAGCCTGGGGGGGGGGGGGCCCAGGCCACACCTCACTGTTGTACCTGCATCCCCCCCCATGGCAGATTCCTCTGGATGCCCTGTTCTCTCCTTCCTCTGCTGCTATGTTCATACACAGCCCAGCCCCTCCCAAGGTGGCAGCTACCTGTCATTTCATTGAGGACCCCAACCCCAACTCTCACCCTGGGGGTGCTCCCTGCTGGGGCCTGAAGCACCCATGACCCCCAGCCCCAAGTGCTGCAGCCTGCATGAGAAGGGGGGTCCACTGCCCCCGCCACTCCCGCCCGTCGCCAGGAGGCCCTGGTGGGGCCAGGCTGGCTTGACAGGTCCTGGGCCCGCACCCTGCACCTCTCAATGGCCGCCCAGATCCTCAGGCCGTCGTCCCGGTAATGGTAGTTGGGGATGGCCAGGACACCGCGGGCCCGCACGCTGTCCGGAAGGCAGAAATCCGTGTATGTGAAGTGGGCCAGAGCGGTGCTTATGAGGTAGAGAAGGCCTTGTCTCCCGACGGAAGTGACCTGAGAAGACACAACACAGCTGGCTTGGGGACAAAAAGAGGCTAGGGACTCAGACAAGGGGATCTTAAGCAAGGAGTCCAAGACCTGGATCAAACCCCCACCCGGATTGACTGCGGGCTGCGGAGGTGGCAGCCCTACTAGGTGCATGGAAGGCATTCCTTAGGTATTTGGTAACTGAAAGAAAGCAGTGACACCGGTGCAGGGGTGGGGGGGTGG